>CM047522.1:27101724-27104224 GCA_026122265.1 Ammodytes dubius | reverse complement strand
ACACACACACACACACAGGACTGTGTTTATATATTTCTAGGGGGAAAAGATTAATATGATTTCAGAATGTATGTCTGTCTGTCTGTCTGTCTGTCTGTCTGTCAGAGTAGGATGTTAGTAGGGCTTTTAGTATGAGTTGGACGTTAGTAGGTCTTTTAGTATGAGTACAGGACGTTAGTAGTATGAGTAGGACGTTAGTAGTATGATTAGGACGTTAGTAGTATGAGTAGAAGGTTAGTAGGTCTTTTAGTATGAGTAGGACGTTAGTAGTATGAGTAGGACGTTAGTAGGTCTTTTAGTATGAGTAGGACGTTAGTATGAGTAGGACGTTAGTAGTATGAGTAGGACGTTAGTAGTATGAGTAGGACGTTAATATGATTAGGATGTTAGTATGAGTAGGACGTTAATATGAGTAGGACGTTAATATGAGTAGGATGTTAATATGAGTAGGATGTTAGTATGAGTAGGATGTTAGTATGAGTAGGATGTTAGTATGAGTAGGATGTTAGTATGAGTAGGATGTTAGTATGAGTAGGATGTTAGTATGAGTAGGACGTTAATATGAGTAGGATGTTAGTATGAGTAGGACGTTAATATGAGTAGGACGTTAATATGAGTAGGATGTTAGTATGAGTAGGACGTTAATATGAGTAGGACGTTAATATGAGTAGGATGTTAGTATGAGTAGGACGTTAATATGAGTAGGATGTTAGTATGAGTAGGACGTTAATATGAGTAGGACGTTAGTATGAGTAGGACGTTAATATGAGTAGGACGTTAGTAGGGTTTTTACAATACGTCAATTTGGATAAAATGATTCTAATTCTGACCTGTACTTCTCCCTCCATGATCCCCAGCAGTTGTAGCAGGTCGTTCTCGGACAGAACCATCTTAGCTGCTGGTTTAGTAGATCTCTTCTTAGCGCTTAATCCACCGTCCTTCTCTTTCTCTTTCTCTTTCTCCTCTGCTTTCTGAACCTTTACTCTTCTCTTGGGCGGCTCCGGTGTGCTCTCCTCTCTCTCCTCTCCCTGCTTTATGAATCCTTTGGTGGGGGGCTGTATGTGCGCGTCGACCGGACCCTCCACACTGCAATTCCTGGATCGCATTTTTTAATTTTTTTTGTTTTGTTTTTTACCTGTAAAAAAATTTAATAAAAATTGATAATGGTCAATAAATTTAAACAGCCACGTTAGAAAACCAGATGTTTTTTTCATCCATATGATACTGTGTCACTCACTCACTCACTTGTGAGTGAATGAATGAATGAATGAATGAATGAATTTTTATTATTGTGTCATGTCCAAACAAGGACCCATCCCCTTCGGGATTATAAAACACCAACAACAGTATCAAATTCAAATTATAACATTCACTTCCTGTAAATGGTGATCACATTTCACAGTAGGACAACAAGGAAACAGACGCAAACAAAAGAAAAGAAAAGAAATGCAAACATAAAGATCTCATTTATAAGTGTTTTTTGTTCTCTTGGCCCAGGCCTTCTCCAGATAGCCACCAAGGGCACACCTTTAAGCATACCTTAAAGTCAAGGTATTTTCAGAACAGACTTGGTAGAAATGGATTTATATTATTCAAAAGTATATTTTAATTAGTGTATAATCTCTTAAATAAAAGTAGTTTTTCTTTTATAACCTTAGAATGAGCCTTTTATATCTACATAGGAGAGGGGCGCTGAGGCCGCCATGTTGCACCGCCATGTTTCTGCAGTAGCACAGAACGGACAAACTTAACAGCCTTACATGTTTTTATATACAGTGGGCATCCTGGGGAAATGCACCTGTTGGAAGACCAAGAAGAAGAAGAAGTACTATAGAATAAATAACTAAATACATCTTCACCTCATCACTTGATATTGTGTAAAGACTTGAGGCAGTGGTGGATGAAGCCATCTTTTTAGTAACTATAGCTTCTTGTCCTTGAAGGCCACCGTATAGCTTCTGTAAAACCTTCCCTGGCAGCCTAGACTTGTGTGTGTGTGTGTGTGTGTGTGTGTGTGTGTGTGTGTGTGTGCGTGTGTGCGAGAGAGAGCGTGTGTGTGAGTGTGTGTGTGTCTCTCTCCTGAATCAACTATTTATAACAGTCGTCGACGTCACGGTTGCTACGGCGTCACTGCCAGGATTCTCTCTCTCTGACTCACTGAACTCTGTCACTCACCTGTGACCTCACAGACCTTCGACCTCTGACCCAGATCATATACCCTGCGTTCCAAATCTCCTCCTCTTTCTCTTTTCTATTCTACATACTACATCTGACCATAAAAATAATCTAGTTAGGATGCAGTAGGCATACTATTGGGACATACTTTACTCTCTTATTTCATCATAACATTGCGCCTTGATCTTGCCTCTTGCTTTCATATCCGTCTCATCCCCGTTTGTTTTCATATGGAGGCTTCGTCGATGTGACGTCACTTCACGTGCGCACTGGATTGTGGGTCAGAATCGCCCCAAATAGGATGCTGATTTCAACACTAAAAATC
>CM047522.1:27091724-27096724 GCA_026122265.1 Ammodytes dubius | reverse complement strand
GATTGATTGCGCGACGTCACAATGTGTCTTTTGGTTTTGAAAACCTGTGGTCTTAGGGATTTGTTTTTAGTGCGTTGTATCCCATTGTTTTTGTATATTTTCATCCGGACAAATTTGCAGGAAACATTCCACACACACACACACACACACACACACACACACACACACACACACACACACACACACACACACACACACACACACACACACACACACACACACACACACACACACACACACACACACACACACACACACACACACACACACACACACACACACACACACACACACACACACACACACACACACACACACAATGTGAACCCTTTGTCGACAATAGTTTTAATGTACGTCGAGAGGAAAAGTCGCTGACGTCTAAGAAATTTTGAGAATTTGTGGGTGAAATGTAGAAAAAAATTTGTCTTTTTAGGGTAGTTTAAAATCTACAATACACAAAAGTCAATCAAATATGTTTAAAAAAATTCACAAAAGTTATCTGTGATGGTCCATCTTGGGCTTAATTTTGAACAAATATAACTAAACACAACATAGTCTACTTTTCAATTTCTAACTTTTTTGCTAAATGAAGGCCAGGATGGGATTTGACGACTGACAGTGTTGTACTTGTATGTTCATTCAGGTCAGGAAAGGGACAAACACTATCAACACAGACTTAGTGGCATTACGTCATTTAAATGTGTTTTTTAAAGTACAAGTATGTGGACTCACTTTTTTGGCCGAAGATTACAAACAGACGGGACGTTTGGAATAATAACAAGCTACACATTGAAGGAGCTCTTTGTGGTTTTCTCATGTATTTACATTTCTTAGATGTCTTGCGTAAAGGCCTCAGCGTATGTTTGCACTTTGTTTTGATTGTCAGTCAAGCGGAATTTATCATCGGTTATTGAGTGTCCCTGCGTTCCAAATCGCATACTTTCTACTATATAGTATGTAGAAAAAAGATTTAGGATGTCCCGATTCTTGTGGCCAGATTTAGGATGGTTAGAAGTACCCGGATGTCCTACTTCATGCAGCCAAGATTGTTAGTGTTGAAAAGTGCATCCTATTTGGGCGATTTTGACCCACAATCCAGTGCGCACGTGAAATGACGTCACATCGACGAAGCCTCCATATGAAAACAAACGGGGATGCGACGGATATAAAAGCAAGAGGCAAGATCAAGGCGCAATGTTATGATGAAATAAGAGAGTAAAGTATGTCCCAAAAGTATGCCTACTGCATCCTAACTAGATTCTTTTTATCGTCGGATGTAGTATGTAGAATATAAAAAATAAAGAGTATGCGATTCGGAACGCAACCATACTCTTTCTTGTTTTACTATTCTACATACTACAGCTGATCATAAACAATGGTTGCGTTCCGAATCTCATACTCTTTCTTTTTTCTATTCTACATACTACATCCGACGATAAAAAGAATCTAGTTAGCAGCGCATACACTGGAAACCATAAGTAACCTAATAATATTGCACTTTTATGCAGTATACTAGAATTCGGGACATACTACTTTGCTTACTTATTTCATCCAAACATGGCGCCTTGATCTTGCCTCTTGCTTATATATATCCGTCTCATCGCTGGTTGTTTTCACTGGGAGGCTCAGTCCATGTGATGTTACTTTTTTTTAAAATTCTGTCAACAATCTTGCTTAATTTAAGAATTTACAGAAGCTACGGTGGCCCTTCAAGGACAAGAAGCTATAGTTACTAAAGATGGCATCATCCACCACTGCCTCAAGTCTTTCCACAATATCAAGTGGTGAGGTGTAACACTGATAGGGTCATTCTGTGAAATAGGTCTTCTCTGAATGTGTGTGTGTGTGTGTGTGTGTGTGTGTGTGTGTGTGTGTGTGTGTGTGTGTGTGTGTGTGTGTGTGTGTGTGTGTGTGTGTGTGTGTGTGTGTGTGTGTGTGTGTGTGTGTGTGAAGTGTTTACGGGGATCAGTTTGCTTATATCTGGGGCGCGATACAACATCATACTGGTATTCGGTGACTCACTTCTTCAGACCTGCACAACACTTTGATGTGACACTTGGCAACCGGCATGAAGTGTGTGTGTGTGTGTGTTTATGTGTGTGTGTGTGTGTTTATGTGTGTGTGTGTGTGTGTGTGTGTTTATGTGTGTGTGTGCGTGTGTGTGTGCGCAAGTGTTTTTTTTGTACATTTGTTTGACTTGACATCATTGCAAATGAGGGTCATTCCTCAATTGATCTCTCCAGTATACAAGATAAGATTTTTTTTTGGCATTTTTATGCTTTATTGATGTGTAGAGACAGAGTTGAAATGGGGCAGAGAGGGGAGTGACATGCAGAGAACGACCGCGGGCTGGAATCGAACCCGGGTCCGCTGCTGGCCGAGGCCCATGGGGGGGGGGGGGAGGCGCCCTACCAACTGAGCTAAGGGCGCCCCCTTTAAATACAATATTAACATTGTTATTAAAGCATGACTGCTACCGTCCATGAGCTGCATAATGACGCATTTATAGAGGTAAGACAAGATTCAATTATTCTAAGGTGAGACATCATTAAAAACATAGTTTTAAAAATGCAAACAAATAATAAATGGCTGAATAACGGCAATGGGCGACTGTGGCTCAGTTGGTAGAGCGGGTCGGCCGATGATCAAAGGGTTGGAGGTTCGATCCCCGCCCTGCCACCTGTGTCATGGTTGTTGTGTCCTTGGGTAAGACACTTCACCCACCTTGCCTCGTGTGAATGTCGATAGTTAGCCTGCTATCGGTATACGAATGTGTGTGTGAATGGTAACGTGGGTAAGGAAATCAGGTCAATAAATAAATAAAATAAATAAAGGTTAAAAAAAAAAAAAAAACACACACACACACGCACACGCACACACATACACACACACACACCAGTTCTCCTAAACAGCTAGGACACACACAGATAGATACGGTCTTAATGTGTAACTTCCTGCAGCCAGAGTTTGTCTGTTGAGCGGGCAGTGAGCCAGTGACTGTCTGGACACACAGCTCCATCCAGCTGCTTGTAAAACACTGTGAGAGAAATCTGGGAGGTATCTGTGTGTGTTGTTGTGTGGTGTGTGTGTGTGTGTGTGTGTGTGTGTGTGTTGTGTGTGTGTGTGTGGTGTGTGTGTGTGTGTGTGTTGTATGTGTGTGTGTACGTGCGTGTGTGTGTGTGTGTGTGTGTGTGTGTGTGTGTGTGTGTGTGTGTACGTGCGTGTGTGTGCGTGTGTGTGTGCGTGTGTGTGCGTGTGTGTTGTGCGTGCGTGTGCGTGTACGTGCGTGTGTGCGTGTGTGTGTGCGTGTGCCTGCGTGCATTTAGATCTACAAATGGATGAATTGTTTTTGCCTTACAACAACTTTTAACCCAAATTTTTGTTTAACTTAAACTATGCAATTTACAAGACTGCTATGTTTGGGACACATTTGCAACATATATGTATTTGTAAAGCAGAGATTATTGTGATTTGATTGATATAATAAATACTTCCAAAATTCCGATCACAACAGTGGGTACAATCAATGGCTTCTGTCTTCGTCTATCCATAACCCTCCGATGGTAAGATGGTAAAGCTATAGTGCGTAACTTCTGTCGCCCTCCCCCTCTCTTAAAGCTGCAGTGTGTAGAATTTTGGGTTTTATTTCCTAGCAGATTTTGTAGAAAGTAATTATAATATCCACAAGTACATTTCATTTAGTGCATAATAGCTGAATTTTTTTTTTATTATTATTTATTTTTCCCTTAAAAAGGGTCTCATATATGTCCATATTTCTGCATATTTTGGACCAAGGCCTAGTGCCGCCATCTTGAAAGTGTCATAGTTGGAATGTCATCAGGTGCATTGTTTAAAATTTAGAATTGTTCTTGTCCTTGAAGGCCACTGTAGCTTCTGTTATTATTCAAAAGGGTTGGGGTTACCCAGGGAGCGTTGCATTCTAGAACTTTGTAGAACTTTCTTGATGATGTCATATTACCCACTGCACCTTTAAGTAATTACAACAACAACAGTGTCGATGCACATGAGGAAAATCCACTTAATCAACTTTCTGTCAAATCATTTGGCGATGGCTCGAAATGTAACCGACATTCGTTTATAAAATGTGAAAGAGTTACGCACTGTATCTTTAAGTGACAGGTATTTAAAATGATAACAAACAAAATACAGTACACAGGCTCTATTAAAAGCAGTGCACACACACTCTCTCCACACACACACACACACACACACACACACACACACACACACACACACACACACACACACACACACACACACACACACACACACACACACACACACACACACACACACACACACACACACACACACACACACACACACACACACACACACACACACACACACACACTATTAAAAGCAGTACTTTGAGAAGGTATTTAGGTCATAGCCTACCGAAAATCGCTAAAGTCACCTCCAAGTCTTAACCGTTTTATGTCCAGTCTTAAATCTCAGTATAGAAATACATTTTATAGACGTCACGTGCCGTTTTCCCCACTGACCAGCGACCAGCGACCCCCCGGTTAGAATCGTTCGTTCTATTTCGGGATATGTCTATGACGTGCTTCGGATTGGTAACGCGATCCGGTTAGTGACATCCAAACACCAACTGTAAGTGTGTGACTATTTATAAGAGCTGGACGTGTACTTTGATAAACTGATATTAGTCGAGGGGATATTCTAGATGCTATGTTGAGTGCTTTTCCATGGATACTTCTTTCTTAAGTGTACACTTCTTCCTGCTCCTTTTCAGGCATATCTCAGCAATACAGATAATTTTTTTTTTTTTTTTTTTTTTGTGAAAACATAATTTGTTTATTGTATTTCCATGCTTTTCATTTTGTTTTGTATGTTTGATATGTCTGAAATAAATTGAATCAAATCAATTGGATTGGTCTAAGAGGACATTAGCTGATGCAATGATGGTTTATATCGATGTGAATTTAAAACACGCTTTTTAAACAGTAATTTTAGTG
>CM047522.1:27076724-27079224 GCA_026122265.1 Ammodytes dubius | reverse complement strand
TACACTTATTTAATCCTACCCCTTTTCCATAGTAAAAAAATAAAAAATAAAAATAGGATTAGTCTAGATATTTGACAGTCAAGAAATAAAAATGTTTCTCTACCAACAATTACTCCTACAATTAAAAAATATCAGTTGCCACATCACAGATAAAATAAATCGCAGTGTTATATATGAATTTATGTACTAATAACTTTATATTCAAGCCTTAGAATAACAGTCTAACAAGCCATAATCATCTCTGACCTAAATATACTTACAAAACACTTTAAGGGCGCACTCACACTAGGCAAGTTTAGAGCAAGTTTAGAGGCTAGTATGCTACTCACATACACACACTTAAAAAACATAGATGCAAGTAAAAAGTAACAATATCTTGGTGAAGGACTTATTGTCACAAATGGAAGAAATAACTTGGTTAAGTATGATTCAATTTGCACATAGCTTTTCATATTCAAGCAGTAAAAAACACAGTCTTCCTGCGTCAAGTGACAGCCTCTTCTAAGGAATATTTGGAAAGAAAATATCGGCAATGCAAACCAGTTGGTCTCTCCCCCCGCCTCCCCCCCCCCCCAAAAAAAATGACACTACACCAGTTTGGCAGCATTTTGGGTTTGGGACCGAAAGACAATGGCTATAACCAGCAAGTCTTGATACACAACCTAGGCTACGGTGGGCCCTCTGTGTTTACATTAGTTTACAGAGCCTAGGCTGTGTATTAACACCAGATTGTGGTTGCGTTCCGAATCGCATACTTTCTACTATATAGTATGTAGAAAAAAGATTTAGGATGTCCCGATTCTTGTGGCCAGATTTAGGATGGTTAGAAGTACCCGGATGTCCTACTTCATGCGGCCAAGATTGTTAGTGTTGAAAAGTGCATCCTATTTGGGCGATTCTGACCCACAATCCAGTGCGCACGTGAAGTGACGTCACATCGACGAAGCCTCCATATGAAAACAAACGGGGATGCGACGGATATAAAAGCAAGAGGCAAGATCAAGGCGCAATGTTATGATGAAATAAGAGAGTAAAAGTATGTCCCAATAGTATGCCTACTGCATCCTAACTAGATTATTTTTATCGTCGGATGTAGTATGTAGAATAGAAAAAAGAAAGAGTATGTGATTCGGAACACAACCTTTGTTTCAGTGCTCACACACAGTACAGACAGGTAGTGGATCGGTGTGCACATTTAGCATGAAGTAGATGGCAGCCAGAAATGATGCGTTCAAGGTCTCTTAAGTAAGCATTGAGTATTTGGTGAAAGTAACTTACATTGTGATTAGTTCTATGTAATCTTGTAAAATGTAGTGTTGTTAGGCCAGAAACTTAAACAAAAGGGTTATGGTTAAAGGTGGAGTCTGTGATTCTTGAGAACGCTTGTTGTTAAATTAGCTTTTTGTCAAAATCAGTGAATATCTCCTCATGATCTGCTACCTGTGCGCTGAAAAAAAATCCAGTGTTAATACACAGCCTAGGCTTAGTAAAGGGGAATTTTGCTAGCCACGGTTGGCCCTTTGTTTGCATACCAGTTTACAGAGCCTAGGCTGTGTATTAACACCAGATTGATTTTCGGTGCAAATACAGGAAAAAATAATCTTCCTTATCTGATTTATTTTTTTCTTTCCTGTGGCCGTTTAGTATGTAGTAAAGTAAAAAGAAAGAGTATGCAATTTGGAACGCAGGGTGTGTGTTTTAACATTGCTTGTGTGTGTGTGTGTGTACCGACATTGTCTGTGTGTTTTAACATTGCCTGTGTGTGTGTGTGTGTGTGTGTGTGTGTGTGTACCGACATTGTGTGTGTGTTTTAACATTGCCTGTGTGTGTGTGTGTGTGTGTGTGTTCAGCCTTGGAAAGGTCGGAGACGCGGCGAGATGGAGGATACAAGAACCACAACAACTGGAGCTTCTCTCTGTCTGACAGCAGCGAAGAGGAGAGGAGGCATGAGTAAGCACTTTAGATATACACACACACACACACGCACACACACACACATACACACGCACGCACGCACACACACACACACACACACACACACACACACACACACATACACATACTGGACAAAACCACTACAAGTAGACTGCAAAACTAACACCATCAGCACTAACCCTGCGTTCCAGTCCCCATACTTTCTACTATTTAGATTTAGATTATTCAGAAAAAAAAGATTTAGGATTTCCTGATTCTTGTGGCCAGATTTAGGATGGTTAGAAGTACCCGGATGTCCTACTTCATGCGGCCAAGATTTTTAGTGTTGAAAACTGCATCCTATTTGGGCGATTCTGACCCACAATCCAGTGCGCACGTGAAGTGACGTCACATCGACGAAGCCTCCATATGAAAACAAACGGGGATGCGACGGATATAAAAGCAAGAGGCAAGATCAAGGCGCAATGTTATGATGAAATAAATAAATAAAAGTATGTCCCAATAGTATGCCTACTGCATCCTAACTAGATTCTTTTTATCGTCGGATGTAGAATGTAGAATAGAA
>CM047522.1:27034224-27071724 GCA_026122265.1 Ammodytes dubius | reverse complement strand
CTTAAGTTATGAGTTTTAAAGATAGTGATTTTAAATAATTTGATTGATTCATTCTAAATCAGTCCAATACAATGTCCTGATGCAAAAAGTACTGACTACACCACCACATGTAGATTCATCCGCCACTGAAAATAGTCCCAAACTAAATTGTTCTGTATTATATTAAATGTAAGTTTTTTTTTTTTTTTTTTCTTCTCTCCTGCAGAAATGACTTCATCACACAAGCTGAGGAAGTGGACAGCATCGTACTCACCTGTCCACAGATGGCAGGTAAAGGTCGACACACGCACACACACACGCCACGCACGCGCCACGCACGCAGACGCACACGCACACACACGCGCAGACACACACCCTCTCTCGCTCCTCTCTCTCTCTCACTCACACACTCACTCAATCAACACACACACACACACACACACGCAGACACACACCCTCTCTCGCACGCACGCACTCACTCACTCACTCACTCACTCACACTCTCACTCCCCCCCTCACACACACACACTTCCCCCCCCTCACACACACTCTCTCTCTCTTTCGTACATGTAATAAGTGATTTTTTATCTTGATTGTTTCTAGATGAAGAGTCGCCGAATATCAAGCGTCGCATCCAGCAGAAGAGAAAGCCACTGGCTGGCTGCTGTAGTAGTTTCCCATCGCAGGTCAAAGCTCCAGAGGTAAGACGTGTGTGTGTGTGTGCGCATGTGTGTGTGTGTGTGTGTGTGTGTCTCAGGTGGTAGAGCGGGTCGGCCGATGATCAAAGGGTTGGAGGTTCGATCCCCCGCCCTGCCACCTGTGTCATGGTTGTTGTGTCCTTGGGCAAGACACTTCACCCAACTTGCCTCGTGTGAATGTCAATAGTTAGCCTGCTGCTATCGGTGTATGAATGTGTGTGTGAATGGTAACGTGGGAAAAGGAAAACAGGTCTCCCTTGTAAAAAGAGTCTTCGGTCTCAATGGGATTTACCTGTAGAAATAAAGGTTAACACCAGACTGATCAATATTGTTTGTTTGAATCGAATTTGAGATTTTAATGTTAGTTTTTAAGGCATTTAATGGAGTATTTATTTGGCAGAGATTTTAACCTTAAATTTATAGAATATACAGCTCCGGAAAACATTAAGAGACCAGTCTGGATTTTTCTTAAATTCTTAAATCTTCATCTCTACATAATTTAATGGAAATGCTCCTTAATGACAATTTTTTTTATTGTGAATTCGGTAGAAATGTTGTCAGTAGTTTATATTATAAAACCAAAATGTTCATTCTACTCAAACATATGCCTATAAATAGTAAAACGAGAGACACTGAACATTTGGAATAGTGGTCTCTTCATTTTTTCCACAGCTTTAGAATATATACAATCAAAACAATCTTGTTCTTTCTCTACCCTCAGCCTCTCCGACCGACCGTCTACCATAGCGTGTGTTTGAAGTGCAACGCGCCTTCCACAGACTGCATCAAGTGTTTAAACTGTGGTGCATTCATCCAGGGTGGGGGGTCACCTTCGTCCTCTCCCACCCCACGTCCGCCCCTCCGAACCCAGCCTTCACCCGGCCCGCAACACCCCCCCATGCTCCAGCAAAACTTCTACAAACCGGCTTCTTCTTCCACCACGAACGTTACCGTGAGGGCCCCACCGAAAGTGCCCGTTAGGGGGGATCTGGTGCTTGGTCGTGGGGAGACGCTGCCCGTTCGAATCATCTCGACTTCCAGGGAAACGCCTTACTGTCCCCCCCGCTCCCCCCGGCTGGCACGTCGGCTTGCTGTGGAGCCCGAAACCCAAAGCCCAAAGCACGGAGGACGTCAGCCGCCAAACTGCACCAACTCAACGACCCAAGTGAGTCCATATTTCTGCATATTTTGGACCAAGGCCTAGTGCCGCCATCTTGAAAGTGTCATAGTTGGAATGTCATCAGGTGCATTGTTTAAAATTTAGAATTGTTCTTGTCCTTGAAGGCCACTGTAGCTTCTGTTTATTATTCTAAAGGGGTGGGGTTACCCAGGGAGTGTTGCATTCTAGAACTTTCTAGAACTTTCTTGATGATGATTTAGGGCGACTGTGCCTCAGTTGGTAGAGCGGGTTGGCCGATGATCAAAGGGTTGGAGGTTCGATCCCCACCCTGCCACCTGTGTCATGGTTGTTGTGTCCTTGGGCAAGACACTTCACCCGACTTGCCTCGTGTGAATGTCGATAGTTAGCCTGCTATCGGTGTATGAATGTGTGTGTGTGAATGGTAACGTGGGAAAGGAAAACGGGTCTCCCTTGCAAAAGAGTCTTCGGTCTCAATGTGATATACCTGTTAGGGCTGCTCGGTTATGGCAAAAATGATAACCACGATGATTTTGATTGATATTGTAATCACGGCTATTAAAGACGATTATTCATTGTAGGGATGCACCAAAATGAAAATTCAGCCAATTCTTTCAACATTACATAAACAAAACTCCCAATTGTGCTCCTCAAACATAGCCTACAACTAAAAAGCCACACAAAATAAATAATCAGTAAAACCTTCGAATCTAAGAGTAAAATTAATATTTTACTAGGGATGTGATTGTGAACCATTCATTGATTTGTACTTCGATTTATAAGAGGAGGTAGGCTATGAATCTACAAAAAGATCGACGTATTGCCTTGTTTTTTTTTTTGCAGTGCACGTTGAGTTGCTGTTAAAAAAAACTACACCACAGCTGACACCGTAATGTTCAGACTTCAGAATTTGCATCAGAGCGCTGATCATAAAAATTAGACGCTTTATTTAAACGAAGTCCATGCTTAGGTGCTGGTTGTAACTTTTCGTCTGTAGACTGAAACTAACGGAGGGGGTGCGTCTCACTGTATATTTGCTCTTGTCGCGCAGATAGTTTGCAGACATGGCACAATATATTCAGGCTCGAGAAATGCAATCAGAAAGCGGAAGCCTTTCCTCTCAACAGCGTTAACGTGCAGGAATCCCCGACTATCATTTTACCCGTAAAGCCACAGAGCTTTTCTGCGCGGCGGCTCACACTGACAAGTTCTCACAGTGAATGACACCGTTACCCACCGCCATCACAGTGTCTCACTCACACCATGTTTCACCGAGTGAAACGCTGCTTCAATCGCGCAAGGCTTTTGTGTTTCGGTGTAACATCCTGGACGAGCGTTTTAACTTTATGCTGAATAAACAATTGCACTGGAATCGCTGAAAGCGACAGTGTTCGAGCGGGGGCGGGGCGGAGCGCAGGTGGAGACAGAAGGGTGCGCTGCATTTACTACACATGACCCGGCGTGCCGCACAATAACCGTTTTATTACGATTATCTTGTTTTCATGACCGAGGGAAGCCAAAATTGTAACCGAAATCGAAATTCAATTAATCGCCCAGCCCTAATACCTGTAGAAATAAAGGTTAAAAAAAATTATGTCATATTACACAGTGCACCTTTTTAACACCATTTCTCTCTGTGTATTTCTGCAGTTGTCTTATCCAGTGATGAGGAGGAGGGAGACTCAGGCAGCCCAGGCAGCGTGAACAGACTGGACTCTGTGTCGCCTCGACCGGCAGACTCCGCCCACAGCTCACCGGCGCCATCTGGTGGCAGAGTGGCAGACTGCGCCCACTCCAGTGCAGCCGCTGTCAGGGGTAAATATACATATTCACACATTTAAAGCCCTACTTCAACGGTTGGAATATGAAGGTGTATTGAACTCGGAGATCCTATGAAATTTAAATGTGCAAAAAAAAATTAAATCGGATCATCCTAGCCTGAGAAAAGGCAGAAAGAGTGTTTTTTTTTTTAACCCTATATTTCTCTTTCTGTGATGTCACGAGAAAGAGAAATATAGGGTTAAAAAAAACACTCTTTCTGCCTTTTCTCAGGCTAGGATGAACCGATTTCAATTTTTTTCGCACATTTATACTACATAGGATCTCAGAATTCAATACACCTTCATATTCCAACCGTTGAAGTAGGTCTTTAACTGAACAATTGTTCAAATGTGAAAGAAAAATAATGACAATTAACACAACCAAAAAATAATAAAAAAATAAAGACAGGTTTAAATGGAAGTAACAATAATCGCAATTACATATACAGCTCCGGAAAAAATGAGCTAAATCTTCATCCCTACATTACTTATTGAAAATGCTCTTCAATGACAAAACATTTATTGGAATTTGGTAGAAATGTTGTCAGTAGTTTATATTATAAAACCAAAATGTTCATTCTACTCAAACATATGCCTATAAATAGTCAAACGAGAGACACTGAACCATTAAAGGTGCTGTAAGCGGAATGGTTCTTTTAGCTAACTTCCTGTCAGTGACTGCAGTTAGCAGTCCCCTCCCTCGTCCCTACGTCACCACATTAATGCACTGCGGTCTTCAAGCAGCGAGTTATCTAGCATCATCTCAGATCCATAAGTGTGATAAAACATGATAAAAACCATCAAAACAGACATTGGGAAGGATTTTTACCTGCTCCACCATTGTAGGCGCATAAACATTCACCCATCTGTCGCTCTGGCGTGCACTGGCATTGAGACCATGAGTGAGACGGGTGTCGGTTTGTAGCGTTCTCTCTTCTGATTGGTTATCAGTAGTGGGATCCCAGAAAAGTTTATTTGCCGATTACATGCAGAGCAGCTGACTGAGAGATCGGCTTTATGAAACGCGCACATTATGTAAGTGATCACTGTATGAATAAAGAGCGATTTAACACTTATATTAACATAAATAAACCGCTTACTTCACCTTTAATATTGTGTTTTTAGCGCCCCCTGGAGGTAAGTTAACCGCAGCAGAACTCGAAGAACTCGGCCCCGAATTCTTTGAGGACGTCAATCTGAAGATCTCTATCCCGCGAAGAGGACGCATGAAAGACCAGGTGAGACTGTGTGTGTGTCTCTCTCTCTCTCTGTGTGTGTGTGTGTGTGTCTCTCCCTCTCTCTTTGTGTGTGTGTGTGTGTGTGTGTGAGTGTGTGTGTGTCTCTCTTTGTTTGAGTGTGTGTGTGTGTGTCTCTCTCTTTGTTTGTGTGTGTGTGTGTGTGTGTGTGTGTGTGTGTCTCTCTCTCTTTGTGTGTGTGTGTGTGTCTCTCTTTGAGTGTGTGTGTGTGTGTGTGTCTCTCTCTCTTTGTTTGTGTGTGTGTGTCTCTCTCTCTCTCTTTGTGTGTGTGTGTGTGGGCATAAAAATATACCAAACAAAACATGATAACAAGCTTTCACACTAGAATGTCACGTGTACACACATTGCAAATTCAAAAAATTAATGAATTAAAGGCCTACTTTCACAACACTCTTTCTGCCTTTTCTCAGGCTAGGATGAACCGATTTGAATTTTTTTCGCACATTTATACTACATAGGATCTCAGAATTCAATACACCTTCATATTCAAACCGGTGGAGTAGGCCTTTAATGATTTTTGTATTATTTCTTCCAGTTTGGGAACCAGCCTCCGGAGCAGTTTTCACCGCGGGCGAAGAAACCGAAAGTCCAGAACAACAAGTGTGAGAGCATCATCCTGGAGTGTAGGAGTGTGAGGGTCGGAACGCTGCGTAGGATGGTCACCAAGCCCGTTATAGTGAGTATCTGTCTGTCTGTCTGTCTGTCTGTCTGTCTGTCTGTCTGTCTGTCTGTCTGTCTGTCTGTCTGTCTGTCTGTCTGTCTGTCTGTCTGTCTGTCTGTCTATCTGTCTGTCTGTCTGTCTGTCTGTCTGTCTGTCTGTCTGTCTGTCTGTCTATCTATCTCTGTATATCTATCTGTCTATATGTCTGTCTGTCTGTCTGTCTGTCTGTCTGTCTGTCTGTCTGTCTGTCTGTCTGTCTGTCTGTCTGTCTGTTTATTTATTTATTTATTTTCGGGCCATTTTCAAGCTTTGAGAGAGAGAGAGAGAGAGAGAGAGAGAGAGAGAGGTTTATCCTGCACTTCAAGTATTTTGTTCTCAACAAAAGTAGTAGAGGAAACTGCTGAATGTACCGTGCTGATCTGCTATCACTGGATTCACTTCAGGGGTGTCGGCTAAAACACCACTTAAGGCCAAAAACGTCAGACTATGAAGCATGAGACGATGAGAGGAGGAGTAAGGATTTATCCGCTGTTTATTTCCTTCTTTAACATGCACAGCAGCATACAGATCCAGGAAAATAACGATAGTAATATTCGGCTCATGATGACACGCTAAACAGCTGTTGCAACCGGCGAACCGCGGCCGTTTAATAACGTGCATAAATTATAATTTATAGAGATCGGGAAACTCCATGCACTTATGCAAACAAACTCAGGGAGAGCACGTTTCAACTGTGGATTGATAGGTGGTTACTGCGGCAACACGCACGCTCACACAACAGAGAGAGAAAGAAAAAGAAACTTCACTAAACAGGCGCTCCGGCTGACTGACGTGACGGCGCTAACACATAAATAAAACACATCTTAAAAACACACCGGTCTCCTCACTAGCAGTTTGTGTAGTATGGAGCCAGGGGTGCGTTCGGATTACACAGTTTATTCAATCAATTCATAGTAATGCACCGCATTTAACGTTCAGTAACGATAACGGCGTTGTAACGACGGAAACAGTAATTAGTTAGATTACCCTGTTACTGAAAAAATAACGGCGTTATTCCCAACACTGGTGATCTGTATCAAGACAGAAAAAAAGAAAACTTCATGTCAACCAAAAACTATTTAAAAAAAAATATGAATGGATGAGGAAATAATTTAATAAAATAAATAATTGTATTTTTGTCTATTTCGTTCAGTTTTCCATCGACAACATCCAGCTGGAAACTGAAGGTATGAAGTCTCTCACACACACACACACACACACACACACACACACACACACACACAGCACCACACACACACACACACACACACACACACACACACACACACACACACACACTTTTTTATTATAGTACCTGTATATGAACTGTATATGAACTTAAAGCAGCATTGTGTGGCTCCTACTACTACTTCATTTGAAAAATGTTTTTGTGTTTTTTTTTTTGTTCTCTTTAGTCAGTAAAAGATAATTTGCTAAACTGTTTGTTTGTGTGTGTCTGTGTTTGTGTCTCTCTCTCCCTCCCTTCCTCTCTCTCTTTATTTCTCTTTCACTCTTTCTCTATGTGTGTTGTCCCTCCCTCCCTCCCCCTGTCTGTGTGTCTCTCTGTATGTCTCTCTCCCTCCCTCTGTGTGTCTCTCTCCCTCCCTCTCTCCCCCTCTCCCTCTCTCTCTCCCTCCCTCCCTCCCTCCCCCCTCCCTCCAGGCCCAGAGCGTAACAGCGTAGAGAGTGTGTGTTTCCAGGCCTCGGAGCTGATCAGCTGTGAGTGGTGCAGTGTGAGGAAGCTGCCGGTGCTTTTCTTCCAGACCACCTCCAGCGAGTGTCTGCGCCTCAGATCTCAGCTACACATGTCGGAGGACACGCAGTGGTACGACTGCAAGGGGGACCGTAAGTACTGTGTGTGTGTCTGTCTGTCTGTCTGTGTTTTAATTAAAACAATTAAACATTAGCAGCTATAAGAACCCTGTGGGAGCAGGACCTAGGTTCTGCCTTCACAGATCACATGTGGGATTCAGTCCTGGATACACTCTACCTCCATGTGCGCCCGACATGCTCTTGTACAATTTAAAGTAGTACATCGTATCCACATATCTAAAACTAAATTAGCTCGTATGTTCCCCGATGTAGACCCGACCTGTGATAGCTGTAAGAGCGCACCGGCATCACTAAGTTTATACTTCTTCCTACTCCTTTTCAGGCATATCAATTCAATATGTTATTTGTTTATTTTTTGTTTATTTTTTGTTTATTTTTATTTGTGAAATCATTTGAACATATTTTTTTATTGTATTTTCATGCTTTTAATTTTTTCTTTTTTTGATATGTCTGAAATAAAACTGAATCAAATCAAATCAAATCAAATCAAATCAAATCAAATCAAATCAAATCAAATCAAATACTAATTCTTCCCCTCTTGTTTGTGTCCCAGAGTCGGATGAGAAGTACATCGTGCTGATCTTTGAGAACGGCCTGGCCCTGAAGGAGCAGATGATTCTAGAGGACATCCTGGGAGAGATAGGCAGGGCAAACAACCTGGAGCACTTCCCCGCCAAGCTCAACTTTGAAGAGGCAAACCAGCGACTGGTCAACTACAACAAGCTCACCAGGCAGAAAGAGGATAAGGTAGGTAGATAGATAGATAGATTTATTTATTTGTCACATACACAATTTTGGGTTTTATTTCCTAGCAGATTTTGTAGAAAGTAATTATAATATCCATAAGTACATTTAATTTAGTGCATAATAGCTGAACACATTTTTTAGAATATTTTTTTTTCCCCTTAGAAAGGGTCTCATATATGTCCATATTTCTGCATATTTTGGACCAAGGCCTAGTGCCGCCATCTTGAAAGTGTCATAGTTGGAATGTCATCAGGTGCATTGTTTAAAATGTAGAATTGTTCTTGTCCTTGAAGGCCACTGTAGCTTCTGTTATTATTCTAAAGGGTTGGGGTTACCCAGGGAGCGTTGCATTCTAGAACTTTGTAGAACTTTCTTGATGATGTCATATTACACACTGCACCTTTAAAGTATCGAGTTGCGAATGGATGCAGCATTAAAGGTGGAGTCAGTGATTCTGTAGAATGCTCATTGTCAAAAACCTTTTTTTTTTGTCAAAATCAGTGAATATCTCCTCATGATCTACTACCTGTCTGTACTGTGTGTGCGCAATGAAAAAACGGGCATGTTTCTAGTTATAGCCTGCTACCTTTGTTTACATACCCATTTACAGAGCCTAGGCTGTGTATTAACGCTGGATTTTTTTCAGCGCACACACACACAGTACAGACAGGTAACAGATCTATGGATTTTGACAAAGTGAATTTGACAACAAGCATTCTCCAGAATCACTGACTCCACCTTTTTTTAAATAAAAATATAATCCCTGTAATCATTAAAGCTTCAGTGTGTAAATTCTGTTGCCCCCAGGAATTATGAGTCTAAACAACAAAACTGTTAGGAGTTCCAGGGAAAGAGTTCTTGCTGCTATGGTTACAGCAAAGATTGTTTTTTGGAGACAAAGTTGTTTTTTTTATTTGAAAAGCTTCTGAATTGAAGGCGAGTCACTGCAGGTGAATAGTGAAACATTTTTAACTTATAGATATCATCATGAAACTTTGCCAGTTGATTACATTAAGACCATTATTTTCTTACTTTATATATGGAGAAAATCCGTTATGAGATTTCAGGGAAAGCAGAGAAGTTTAAACAGATATGTCAGCCTTTCCTGGACTATATAACAGTACTGAAGGGACCTACATGACACCTCGTTGACTTTTTATTTTCTGCTTAACATTTAAAGTTTAAACGATGTCCCTAGAAACCTGTTAAGTAGAATACGCCATGTTAGTTGCTTATTTTATTTTGTCTTTTGTTTGTGTGTTCACTTTTTCAGTTGTGTGTTTGTGTCCTTAAAAAAGAAAACCCCAAAATAAAGTATTTAAAAAAAGAAAATTGCTTAAATTTTTTCTTTCTCTTTTTCAGGAGAAGCCGATTCAGACCCCTCCTAGACTCAGTCAGGGGTCTCCAGTCGCCAAGGTAACACAGGGGGGGTCTTCCCCGGTTACCCCCGTCACCCCGGTAACGCCCGTCATGCCGACACGCACGCGCATGGCAACGCGACAACAGAACGGTTACTACGACGACGAGGAGGAGGATATGACTGACCTTCAGCCAACGTTCTCTGGGCCGATCGTCAAGTTAGTAGAGAGAGTGTGTGTGTGTGTGTTGTGTGTGTGTGTGTGTGTGTGTGTGTGTGTGTGTGTGTGAAGGGGGAGGGTGTGTGTGTGTGTGTGTGTGTGTGTGTGTGTGTGTGTGTGTGAAGGGGGAGGGTGGGTGTGTGTGTGTGTGTGTGTGTGAAGGGGGTGTGTGTGTGGGGGAGGAGTGTGTGTGTGTGTGTGTGTAGGGGGGAGTGTGTGTGTGTGAGAGTGAAGGGGGGAGGGTGGGTGTGTGTGTGTGTGTGTGTGTGTGTGTGTGTGTGTGTGGAATAATACCTGTAATATTTAATATTATCAAGTTAGTGCTACAGCTAAGCTCACTCACTCACTCACTCTCACACACACACACACACACACACACACACACACACACACACACACACACACACACACACACAGGTATTAACAGTTTAGGGGCGGCAGTGGCGAAGTGGTAGGGAGTTCGCCTCTGGTGTGCAGGGTCGGAGGTTCGATCCCCCGTCTCCCCGCCACATGTCGAAGTGTCCCTGGGCAAGACACTGAACCCCGAATTGCTCCCGATAGTTAGCTTAGTTAACTTAGCACCCTAGTGCCAAGCCTACCCTGCGTGGTAGCTGCTGCTATCGGTGTATGAATGTGTGTGTGACTGGGTGAATGTGTACAAAACAATGTAAAGCGCTTTGGGTCTGTGAACAACGGAGATAAAGCGCTATATAAGTCCATTTACCATTTACCATATGTTCCAGGCTGATGGTGTACCCTCCCCCTCCGGCCAAAGGAGGAATCTCAGTCACTAACGAAGACCTGCACTGCCTTAACGACGGAGAATTCCTCAACGATGTCATCATAGACTTTTATTTGAAGTAAGACAGACAGACAGACAGACAGACACAGTCTTGGACACACACAGTCTCGGACAGACAGACAGACATACAGACTCACACAGACACACACAGTCTTGGACACAGACAGACACACACACACACACACACACACACACACACACACACACACACACACACACACACACACACACACACACACACACACAAACCACAATTAAAGGTGGAGTCAGTGATTCAGGTAACCTGTATTGTCTCTGTGTGTGTTATTGTTTTCAGGTATCTAGTTTTAGAGCGGTTGAAAAAGGAGGACGCCCAGAGGATCCATGTGTTCAGTTCCTTCTTCTACAAGAGACTGAACCAGAGAGAGAGACGCAACGTGCCGGACACAGCCAACCTGCCGTGAGTAACACACACACACACACACACACAATTCAGCACTCTTTATTTAGGATCTAAGTAAATCAAGGCCGAATTGTTTTTTGTAATACCGTAATTTTCGGACTATAAGCTGCGCCTTTTTCCCCATTTTTCGACCCTACGGCTTATATAATGGTGTGGCTAATAATATAATAATTACACAGCACAGTATATGTTCTGTAGCGACTAGCTACTATTGCACTAAATGGTAACACTTGAATACGTTATGCAAATATGCAACTTGTTTGTTGAAATGTTAATAAATGGGAGCTTTCTCAAGCAGCCATCTCTTTCCCGACAATCCCCTCTGTGCACGAACTCTTACATATGGTAATTATTTATTTATTTATTTATTTAACTTTTATTTATCCTCGAGAGACCAATTGAGGGGTGACCCTCATTTACAATTGCGTCGAGTTCAAACAAATTCAAAGGAAAAACAACAATACATAAACAATATTCAATGCAAATACATCAAATACACAACAACAGGTGAAGAGAAAAACAATTGAAACATTTACACAGTGGTGAAGAGTGGCAGCAATTAAAATGAAATGGGTGAAAGTACAATATAGCCTAATTAAAACAGTTACAGGTAGAGTTTGGCAGATTTAAGATAGTTTGTTTAAATTGGTTAAAGGATATGAAGTTATTTAGTTTAATTTGTTGCTGTAAGTTGTTCCAGGAGTCAGGGGCACTGAAGCTAAAAGCTGTCTTTCCCAGCTCAGACCGGGCTTGTGGGACATAAAGCATAAGCATGTCAGTGGAGCGGGTCTGATAAAGCCCATCTGAAATTTGCAGCATTTCTGTTAAATAACGAGGAAGCTTCCCGGTCAAGGCTTTGTAAATAAAAATTTGCCAATGTGCGTCACGTCTCTCTTTAAGGGAGGACCACCCAACCTTTTCATATAAAAGACAATGGTGTGTGTCATAAGCATCTCCTGTAATGAACCTTAAAGCAGAGTGAAAAACAGAGTCCAGGAGTTTTAGACATGAATGTGATGCATGCCGGTAAACCACATCACCGTAATCAAGGACAGACATGAAAACTGCCTCAATAATCCTTTTCCTACTAAATAAAGGGAAGGTGGTTTTGTTCCTATAAAAATAGCCAATTTTTTGTCGTAGTCGACAAACAAGATTTTTTATATGAAAATTAAAAGTGAGTTTATCATCTAACCAGATGCCGAGATATTTGTACTCTGTGACTCTTCCAATTAAAAATCCATTCTTTGTAAAAATATTAAAATCATTCAAATTTGTAGTTCTTGCTCTGGAGAAACACATATATTTGGTTTTGTCTGTATTTAGAACAAGCCTGAGGTCCACTAGACAGTCCTGCAGGGTGTTAAAAGAGCTTTGTAGGTTCTGAATAGATTGGTGCACCGAATCGGAAATGCAATACAGTACTGTGTCGTCAGCGTATAGATGGGCATGACAGTTTTCCAGCGATGAAACAATGTTATTTATATAAATTGTGAAAAGAACTGGACCTAAAATTGAGCCCTGTGGGACACCATTTGTAACAGTCAAAAACTCAGACTGGTATCTTCCGAGTTTAACTGACTGTTGTCTATCAGAGAGATAATCCCTAAACCAGCTACATGCAGAATGATCAAAGCCAATGGCATGCAGCCTCTGTAAAAGCAAATGGTGGTCAACAGTATCAAAGGCCTTTGAAAGATCAATAAAAAGTGCTGCACAGTGTTTTTTCTTGTCTAATGCTCTAACAATGTTGTCTACAACCAAAGTCACAGCAGAGACAGTACTGTGACCTGCCCTAAAACCAGATTGGTACGGGCTCAAAATGGAAGCACTAGTTAGAAATGTTTTTAATTGATTATTAATAAGTGATTCTAGAATTTTTGCCAGGCATGGGAGTTTGGAAATTGGCCTGTAGTTATTAAGATTATTTTTGTCACCACCTTTATGTAAAGGAATTACGTGAGCTTTTTTCCAAATTTTAGGAACTATTCCAGAGGAGATGGAAAGATTAAAAATATGGGTTATTTGTTTTGATATTATATGTGTCGAAAGCTTGATTGAAAACGGGTCCAAATTGTCCTCTCCCATGTACTTCTTGGGGTTGATGGCGAGGAGCGCATCTACAACAACACTTGTGGGAAGAAGATCAAGGCTGAAAATAGGAGTTTGAGAGACAGGCGGTACGTTACTACTGGTGGTAGAAGGTGTACATCCTCCATTTTGAAAGAGTTGACCAGCAGCTATAAAATGTTTATTAAAAGCTAAGCCTATCTCTTTTGATCATTGAGAGTGTGATCATTTAATTTGATCTGAGTGGGAACTGTGCTAGAATTGTTTTTATTATAGTTCACAGCTTTCCAAAATAGTGCAGGGTTAGAGTAGCAGTCGGAGATTAATTCAAGGTAATATTCGGATTTGGCTTTCCTGACCATGGCTGTGCACTTATTCCTAAATTGTCTAAAAATAGTCCAATTTGAATTATCTCCAGAGCGTCTAGCTAGAGACCATGCTTTATTTCTTTCGGAAAATAAATCAGACAGTTCACTTGTAAACCAGGGGTTTGATCTACTTTTTACTCTATGCTTTTTAAGGGGCGCATGCTTGTTTATAATTGAGGTGAAAGTATTGATGAAATAGTCTAAGGCTAACTCAACATCCGAAATTTCCGTAGTGAGTTGAATGTCACTATGACGGAGATCACTTAAAAAGGCTTGCTCATTAAAACCTTTAAAATTACGCTTAATTATGATTTTAGGTTGAGATCTTTTTAAATGAATACTTCTGATACAGGCCACTGGGCAGTGATCACTAATCCCAAGATCAAAAACACCAGCTGAGACTATTTTATTTATTTTATTTGATAGGATTAAATCGATTAAAGTTGATTTTGCTGGGTTTTTTAGATTGGGTCTTGTGGGCTCAGTTATTAATTGTGTAAGATTAACGTTGCTACAGATTTCTTTGAAAGGTTCAGAGGCACCAGAAAGCCAATCAACGTTAAAATCACCCATCACAATTACCTCTCTATTTACATAACTGGAGAGCATATGTGCTAGATTGTTTAAGGAGCTAGTTACAGCTGAAGGGGGCCTATACACACCAATTACAACAAAAGAATCATTTGACGATAAAGATAAATCTAGCGCGATGAATTCAAAGCAATTTGGAACAGAGACAGCATGTAAAAGTGTTACAGAATAACAGGATTTAACATAGACAGCCACTCCCCCACCCCTTGCGTTTCTGTCTATTCTGAATAAGTTATAATCATTAATTGCCACAATAGAGTCATCTGTACTCTTCTTTAACCAGGATTCAGTCAGAATCAAAACATCTGGGTCTGCCTGGGACACTAAAATCTTTACGTGGTCTAATTTATCATGCTGCAATAAACTTCTAATATTTAGATGAAGAAAACCCAAGCCCTTTCTTGATTTAAGAATTTGTGGGGAATTTAGTTTAGAGCAGAGGGGGTCAGTGATGTCTGGGATGAATGAAGAAAAATTTGAGGTGTTGTTATGAGTTAAATTGGGGGATATTTCAGCAGGATCCCTGGGGAGATCTTTTTTAATGGGGGATGATTTGGTAGGGTCGTGCTGTGGTAAATATCAGTCCGAATTATGCCAAGATGCGATGTGATGAATGTAGTGATTAGTAAGTTCTTTAATACCTTTGGCATTGGGATGGAGGCCGTCATATTTGAGTAGTGTGTGTCTAGAGAAAGAGTCAAAGTTGTTAATATAGCCCAGAGAGTTGCCCGAGCACCAGGACTCCAGTCGTTCATGGAAATCCAAAAGACGGCTGTAGCGCTCAGGGCTTTTGGATGACGTGGGAATGGGGCCGGAAAATATACAGAATTTCCCCAGGCTCTCCAGGGTGAGGGCCAGACTCTGTAGATTGTCAAACAGTTGGTATGACCGTTTGTCCATTACGTCATTAGTTCCAACATGCAGGATGACTGTGTGGGCAGTAGGGTGGAGGGCAACGAGGGCAGGTGTTAGCTCCATAATGTCAGATGATTTTCCTCCAGAGAGGCAATAGGTGAAAGCACCAGGGAGACAAAGAAATCTGACAATAGAGTCACCGATGATGAGGATCTCAGGTTGGCCATTTAAGCAGCTCCCACAGTAGAGAGACAGCTTCGATGAGAGGGGGGGAGGTGAGGGCAGGGCACAGCCGCGAGAGAGAGCCTCACCTGTACAGCGGATGTCAGCATCGGGGGCACCACTTCGAGGAGGCACGGAGGGGCGCACACAGGGAAACACACTTCCAGATGGAGCTGGTAAACGGCGGCGATCTTGACGTTTAAGCTGGGAAGTGGAACCTTGACGTCCCCGTGTTACCTTGGAGCAGGTTTGGACCGGCGAAGCAGATGGAGAGCCGGCAACACGAGCCGCAGGTTCAGCAGCTCCATATAGCACTTCCAGCGGAGCAAATGGATTGCGCGTCAATACAGGATCCAGCGATCTCAGAGGAGGAGATGGAGAGGAGAGGAGAGGAAGAGGATGAGAAGATCGTGCAGAAGATCGTCTGCCCTTCTTCACAACAGCCGTCCATGTAGCGTCGGGAGGTTGAGTAGCAGAAGCAGTAGAAACGCCGCTAACCGGTGCCTGAGAACTTGAAAGAGGAGCTTTTTCAAGCACAGCTAATTTGGAGATAATTAAACATTATAACACCTGCGGCTTATAGTCCAGTGCGGCTTATAGTGCGGAAAATACAGTGATCAGATTTCATTGTTGTTTTGTGTTTTCCTCCAGAATCCAGAAGCGTAAACACAACCGGGTGAAGACGTGGACCAGACACGTGGATCTGTTCCAGAAAGATTTCATCTTCGTTCCCATCAACGAGTCGTAAGTTCTGAACAATTATCCCTGAACTACCCATCTGTCTGTCTGTCTGTCTGTCTGTCTGTCTGTCTGTCTGTCTGTCCATCCATCCATCCATCCCTCTCTCTCTGTCTCTCTCTCTCTCTTTCTCTTTTTCTTTCTTTCTCTCTCTCTCTCTGTCTCTCTTTAACCTTTATCACTTATTTTCCCTTGTAGAGCTTACTGGTACTGTCTGTCTGTCTGTCTATCTATCTATTTCATCGCTAAAAAACTGTCACGCCCATCTATACGCTGACGACACAGTACTGTATTGCATTTCCGATTCGGTGCACCAATCTATTCAGAACCTACAAAGCTCTTTTAACACCCTGCAGGACTGTCTAGTGGACCTCAGGCTGGTTCTAAATACAGACAAAACCAAATATATGTGTTTCTCCAGAGCAAGAACTACAAATTTGAATGATTTTAATATTTTTACAAATAATGGATTTTTAATTGAAAGAGTCACAGAGTACAAATATCTTGGCATCTGGTTAGATGATAAACTCACTTTTAATTTTCATATAAAAAATCTTGTTCGTCGACTACGACAAAAAATTGGCTATTTTTATAGAAACAAAACCACCTTCCCTTTATTTAGTAGGAAAAGGATTATTGAGGCAGTTTTCATGTCTGTCCTTGATTACGGTGATGTGGTTTACCGGCATGCATCACATTCATGTCTTAAACTCCTGGACTCTGTTTTTCACTCTGCTTTAAGGTTCATCACAGGAGATGCTTATGACACACACCATTGTCTTTTATATGAAAAGGTTGGGTGGTCCTCCCTTAAAGAGAGACGTGATGCACATTGGCATGTTTTTATTTACAAAGCCTTGACCAGGAAGCTTCCTCGTTATTTAACTGAATTGCTGCAAATCTCAGATGGGCTTTATCAGACCCGCTCCACTGACATGCTTATGCTTTATGTCCCACAAGCCCGGTCTGAGCTGGGAAAGACAGCTTTTAGCTTCAGTGCCCCCGACTCCTGGAACAACTTACAGCAACAAATTAAACTAAATAACTTCATATCCTTTAACCAATTTAAACAAACTATTTTAAATCTGCCAAACTCTACCTGTAACTGTTTTAATTAGGCTATATTGTACTCTACACCATTTAATTTTAATTGCTACCACTTAATTTCACCACTGTGTAAATGTTTCAATTGTTTTTTCTCTTCACCTGTTGTTGTGTATTTGATGTATTTGCATTGAATATTGTTAATGTATTGTTGTTTTTCCTTTGAATTTGTTTGAACTCGACGCAATTGTAAATGAGGGTCACCCCTCAATTGGTCTCTCGAGGATAAATAAAAGTTAAATGAAAAAAAAAATGAAATATCCATCTATCCATCCCTCTCCCCCTCTCTCTCTCTCTCTCTCCTCTCTCTCTCTCTCTCTCTCTCTCCTCTCTCCCCCCCTCTTTCTCTCCCCCCTCTCTCTCTCTATCTATCTCTCTCTCTCTCTCTATGTCCCTCCCCTCCCTCTCCCTCTCCCTCTCCCTCTCCCTCTCCCTCTCCCTCTCCCTCTCCCTCTCCCTCTCCCTCTCCCTCTATCCATCCATCCATCCCTCTCTCTCTCTAACCACTACCATCTCTTGTCCCCCTTAGAGCCCACTGGTACCTGGCAGTGATATGTTTCCCTGGGCTGAGGGCTCCAGTTTTATTTTGTTAAAGACAAAATTTGGTTCAAAATACAAGATACATCAAGATTAGATATTAGAAATTGCATTGAAGAGATAATAATAAATAAATACATTGTTAATAATAATAAATTGTTAAAAATTAAAGCATTGCATTTAAAAAACAATAAACAAGCCTCTTTAGAGCTCACTGGTACCTGGCTGAATTTTAAAGACAATGAGGACAAGCGAATAATTTTTTTTTTCTTCAAAATATAGTCACAATAATCGCAATTGGAAATTTTTCCAGCCCCACTAACCATATCCATCTCTTGCCCCCCCCCCCCCCCCCTCTTAGAGCCCACTGGTACCTGGCAGTGATATGTTTCCCTGGGCTGAGGGCTCCAGTCTTTGAGCCTAACCCACTATCTATCTATCTCTCTGTCTCTCTCTCTGTCTCTCTCTCTCTCTCTCCCTCTCCCTCTCTATCCATCCATCTCTCCCTCTCTATCCATCCCTCTCTCTCTAAAAAAAAAATCTCTAACCATATTCATCTCTTGCCCCCCCCCCCCCCCCCCCCCCCCTTAGAGCCCACTGGTACCTGGCAGTGATATGTTTCCCTGGGCTGAGGGCTCCAGTCTTTGAGCCCAACCCACTGATCCAGGGTCAACCCCCCACGGACCCTCCCTCAGACCACCACATCCCCGACCACTGCAGACCGCTGTCTCCCGACCCAGACACACCGGACAGCGGGGAGGGGACGACCCTACGCCCCCCACTGCTAGAGACGGTACGTCTGTCTGTCTGTCTCTCTCTCTCTCTCTCTCTCTCTCTCTCTCTCTCTCTCTCTCCTCTCTCTCTCTCTCTCTCTCTCTCTCTCTCGAGGAGGGGTACGACCCTACGCCCCCCACTGCTAGAGACGGTTCGTAAAGCTTATTTAAAGATGCTCAATTACAATTATCTCTGTCTTTGTCTCTGTCTGTCTGTCTGTCTGTCTGTCTGTCTCTGTGTCTCTCTCTCCTCTCTCTCTCTCTTTGTCTCTCTCTCTCTCTCTCTCTCTCTCTCTGTCTCTCTCTCTCTGTCTGTCTGTCTGTCTGTCTGTCTGTCTGTCTTTGTCTCTCTCTCTCTCTCTCTCTCTCTCTCTCTCTCTCTCTCTCTCTCTCTCTCTCTGTCTCTGTCTCTGTCTGTCTGTCTGTCTGTCTGTCTGTCTGTCTTTGTCTCTCTCTCTGTCTCTCTCTCTCTCTCTCTCCTATGGGCTAATAAGTGTGAAGCTAGAATCTTCAAGCAGTTATCGTCCTTTTCTTTAATTTATTTTTTTTATTTAAATTCAAGCACGTTAAACCCCGAACCTTTAACTATACTGTATATATAATGGAAATAAACTTGCTCAATTACTACAATTTTTTTTTTTTTTTTCAATCTTTCAGCGGAGAGCAGAACGAACGGAGAGAGACATGTCTTCACAGAGAGACCAGACCCTCTAAACACGTCACGCAACGGGCACACCGGAGCAGGACAACAATACACAAGTACGTCAATCAGTTTATAGTGTTGTTATCGAATCTAGAGCTGCAACGATTAATCGACAAATCGATTATTAATTGATTATTAAAAGAATTTTAAGAGATTTTTAATAAAAAATTTCCAAATTCTCTGATTTCAGCTTCTCAAATGTGAATATTTTCTGGTTTCTTTAATCCTATTATGACAGTAAACTGAAATATCTGTGTGTTTTGGACATAACAATACATTTGAGGACGTCAACATGGGCTTTGGAAAATTGATCCAACATTTCTCACCATTTTACGGACCAACACACTAATCGATTAATCGAGAAAATTATCGACAGATTAATCGATTATCAAAATAATCGTTAGTTGCAGCCCTAATCGAATCAAAATGTTTAAAATTAGATAAACCAAGTGTTTTTTTCTTTTTAAAGATTATTTTTCGGCATAGCTCCTTAACCCACATTGCCATTGTTGGAGGATCCACATTTTTCCAACAAAGTGCAATGGCTAAATACTCAAATATTACACACTGTACTTTTTTTATTTTTTTAATTAACCAGAATCAGAATCAACTTTATTTGTCATTGCAGATGTTACAGAACAACAACATTTATTTTTAGTTCACACCCCGCCAAGAAACATAGGTTGCGTTCCGAATCGCATACTTTCTACTATATAGTTTGGTAGAAAAAAGATTTAGGATGTCCCGATTCTTGTGGCCAGATTTAGGATGGTTAGAAGTACCCGGATGTCCTACTTCCTCCGGCCAAGATTGTTAGTGTTGAAAACTGCATCCTATTTGGGCGATTCTGACCCACAATCCAGTGCGCACGTGAAGTGACGTCACATCGACGAAGCCTCCATATGAAAACAAACGGGGATGCGACGGATATAAAAGCAAGAGGCAAGATCAAGGCGCAATGTTATGATGAAATAAGAGAGTAAAGTATGTCCCAATAGTATGCCTACTGCATCCTAACTAGATTCTTTTTATCGTCGGATGTAGTATGTAGAATAGAAAAAAGAAAGAGTATGCGATTCGGAACGCAACCATTGAAAGTGACTATAACATGGGGGGACAGGATAGGGTGTAACTGTAGAGTCGTCTAGGCCAGGCCGCGCCCCTATTTATCATAGATGGAAAAGGAAAACAAGAGGGGAAAAACAGGGGGAAAAAAAGGCCAATCTCAAACTACACTCCTTTATGTCAAAGTGCCCTCCAATGTCTCCAAAGTGTTATCAACACTCTGGAGACATTGGAGGGCATCTTTGTATACTGCAAGTGTTGTATGCTGATCTCTTATTTTATTTGTGTTTTTTTTAATCTGCATGCATTGGTGTGCTTTTTGTTGTTATTTATGTATTGAGTCTATTTCTTATACATTGTACTATGGATCTTCATGTGTCCTGAATAAAATCATATATATATATATACGTATGTACCTTTTCCAGGTGAGCTGCAGAGGATCAGTGTTTGTTACGGTTCAAAGGCAGATGACGACCCGTTTACCTTCTCTGACGACCAAAGCTCCAACCAGGTATTCACTCTTTACCCCTTTTCTGGCCTTTAAAGGAGCACTGTGTAACTTTCACTCTTTACCCCTCTGCACAAAAAAAAAATCTGGAACAAACTCCCAGAGAACTTGAGGTCTGCTGCAACTCTCAGTTCTTTTAAATCGAGTCTGAAGACTTTTTTGTTTCCATTTTAACCTGCAATTTTTATTTTATTTGCTTCTTTTATTAGCTTTTAAATGTTTTATAATGTGTTTTATGTATTCTAATCTTGCCCCTGTAAAGCACTTTGAGTGGCCTTGTGTCTGAATTGTGCTATATAAATAAACTTGCCTTGCCTTTTTGTCGAAATCAGTGAATATCTCCTCATGATACGCTACCTGTCTGTACTGTGTGTGCGCTGTGAAAAAAAACTGGTGTAAATACACAGCCTAGGCTCTGTAAAGTGGTATGTAAACAAAGGGGCCCAACGTAGCTAGCAACATGCCCGTTTACAGAGCCTAGGCTGTGTATTAACACTGGACTTTTATTCAGTGAACACACACAGTACAGACAGGTAGCAGATCATGAGGAGATATTCACTGATTTTGATAAAAAAGTGATTTTTACAACAAGCGTTCTCCAGAATCACTGACTACACCTTTTTAAATCTTCATTTATACAAACTAATATTTTTTTAATAATGTATTTTACATGTAATTCATGATCTTCAGAGAAAAAAATTTGACTGTTTCAGAAATATTTCAAAGTTCCTCGTAGCACCTCTTTTAAGTTAAATCAAATTAACTATTTTTGTAAATCATGTGTATTTAATATCTGATATTTCCCTCAGGACGAGTGCAGTGATGACGGGACTCTTGCTGAAGAATCTGTGAACTCTGAAGCCTCCACTCAGTCCTCCAAACAGAACGTCTGTAAACAGTGAGTGAATGCCATTTTCATGCTTTATTGATAGTGTAGAGACAGAGTTGAAATGGGGCAGAGAGGGGAGTGACATGCAGAGAACGACCGCGGGCTGGAATCGAACCCGGGTCTGCTGCTGGCCGAGGCCCATGGGGGGGGGGGGGGGAGACGCCCTACCAACTGAGCTAAGGGCGCCCCAATGCCAGGGACTTTTCTGTGTTATTATTTCGAACTGAATGGATAACGAAGCTTTTGCGTTGTTGTTAAAAAAGTAAATAAAAAATAAATAAAAATAAAAATAAATGGTAGAGCGGGTCGGCCGATGATCAAAGGGTTGGAGGTTCGATCCCCCGCCCTGCCACTTGTGTCATAGTTGTTGTGTCCTTGGGCAAGACACTTCACCCACCTTGCCTCGTGTGAATGTCGATAGTTAGCCTGCTGCTATCGGTGTATGAATGTGTGTGTGAATGGTAACGTGGGAAAGGAAAACAGGTCTCCCTTGCAAAAGAGTCTTCGGACTCAATGGGATTTACCTGTAGAAATAAAGGTTAAAAAAAAAAAATAATAAAATATGCACATTACAACAATTTTATCATTTAAATGTTGGAGTTTTTCAGCACTAAAATACATATATAACCTAAATAGAAGTATCTTTGTGTGTGTTTTGTGTATAACTCTTTATTTTCTCTCCCCCCTCCTCCAGGCCTTGTATCCTGATCATGGATTCACTGAGAGGGCCGGCCAGATCCACCGTGGTCAAGACTCTGAGAGAGTGAGTCACACACGCCATATACAGGGACTTACTACAGAGATTATAACATTATTATTTAATAAAGCATGAACAAATAAAATATAGAAAAATACTAATAAATGTTGATTCTTGTATACGGTAGTGTAGTTTTTTCCATTGAAAGCTTTTTTTTATAACCAAACATTTAATTTATTTAAAAAACCTTGTGAAAACAAACAAAAAAGGCTAGATCATGAACAATGTGTCAGACGTTAATTTTGGCAATTAATAACTCTCTGTCTCTCTCCCACCCTCCCTCCGTCCCTCTCTCTCTCTCTGTCTGTCTGTCTGCCTCCCTCTCTCTACCTCCCTCCCTCCCTCTCTCCCCCCTCCCTCTCTCCCTCCCTCCCTGTCTCCCTCCCTCTCTCTCTCTCTCTCTCTCTCCCTCTCTCTCTCCCTGTCTGTCCCTCCCTCCCTCCCTCCCTCCCTCCCTCCCTCCCTCCCTCCCTCCCTCCTCCCTCCCTCCCTCCCCTCCCTCCCTCCCTCCCTCCCTCCCTCCCTCCCTCCCTCCCTCCCTCCCTCCCTCCCTCCCTCCCTCCCTCTGTCTCTCTCTTTCCCCCCCCTGTGTGTGTGTGCCTGCCTGCCTGCCTGTCTCCCTCCCTCCCTCTCTCTCTCCCTCCCTCCCTCCCTGTCTCTCTCCCCCTCCCTCCCTCCCTCCCTCCCTCTCCCTCCCTCCCTCCCTCCCTCTCTCTCTCTCTGTCCCCCCCCGTGTGTCTGTGTGTGCCTGCCTGCGTGTGTCTGTCTGCCTCCCTCCCTCCCTCTCTCCCCCCTCCCTCCCCCCGTGTCTGCCTGCCTGTCTCTCTCTCTATGTCTGTCTGTCTGCCTGTCTGCCTGTCTCTCTCCCTCCCCCCCCCCTCCCTCTCCTCTCCCCCCCCCCCCCTGTAGATACCTGGAGGTGGAGTGGTGTGTGCGTCAGGGCTCAGAGCGTAGCTTCTGTAAGGACCTGATGAAAGGCTCCAGCCCCCGAGTGCCGCAGCAGGACAACTTCAGCGACTGTGGAGTCTACGTGCTGCAGTATGTCGAGAGCTTCTTCCAGGTGAATACACATAGATAGTGTGTGTGTATCTGTGAAAAATAATCAATTTTCTGTGTCCCGTAATATTATAAATGTGTATACCAGTCTTCCTTATGGAAGCTCTGGTACAAATCTCTGTTGTGATGTCTCTTTTTTAATATATTCTGTGTTTATGTCTATATTTATTGTGTGTGTTGTATATGGACCATGAGTCTGCCAATAAAGATGATGATGATGATGTCTTCATAAAATAATCAATATTTTTCCCCCGCCTAGAACCCGATCCCAAGCTTCCACCTGCCCGTCAACCTGTCGGAGTGGTTTCCCCAGCAACGCATGAAGACCAAACGCGAGGAAATCAAGGATCTTATTTTGAAAATCCAGGAGCAACAGGAGATGGATAAAAGACAATCGCCGCCGGCCGAGAGCATTGAGCCTCAGCCCGACTCGATGGAGGAGCTAGAAATACAAGAGACTTCTTCTGGGGCAGACACAAACTTTCTCTTGAGCCCCTAAGAGGAGGAAAGAAAGAAAGAAAGGAAGAAAGAAAGGCAAACGAAAAACAACAAAAAACTGAAAGAAGAAATAACTTGATTGTACGCTGCTGGTTTCACTTAAAAGAAAAAAAAAGTTTGAAACAAAATCCTTGAAAAACTGTCCCTCCAACACACTTAACATGAACACAGACAGACAGACAGACAGACGGACGGACGGACGGACGGACAGACAGACAGACACACAGACACACGGACGGACGGACAGACACACAGACACACAGACACAGACGGACAGACACACGGACGGACGGAGAGAAAGACAAACAGACAGACGGAGACGGACAGACAGACAGACAGACGGACGGACGGACACAATGACAGACACACACACAGACACACACACACACACACACACACACACACAGACGCATACTTTAACTTTGTATTGAATAAACCATCAACTGTAAATATGCCACCGTTTCTCAAGCTGCCTTTGTAATTTACTTGTTGATTCTCTGAGTCGTGTTCCCGTTAACTTATGTTTTACATTGTTGTGTCTCTCTCTCTCTCTCTCTCTCTCTCTCTCTCTCTCTCTCTCTCTCTCTCTCTCTCTCTCTCTCTCTCTCTCTCTCTCTCTCCATACAACAGAGTATTAAGGCAAAGTTATTATTTAAATAAAATAAATGAATATTAAATGAAATTATGAGAATAAAGTTGAGATTTTTTTTTTGGTAATATTACGAGAAAGTCGGATTTTAACAAGAGAAAGAAAAAATAATTTAGGAGATGATATGAACAGTAATGTAGAAAACAATGGTGAAAGCAGTCTTTATGGCTGTGTTCTAAAAGCCCTATACTAGCGTCCTACTCATACTAAAAGCCCTACTAACGTCCTACTCATACTAAAAGCCCTACTAGCGTCCTACTCATACTAAAAGCCCTACTAACGTCCTACTCTTACTAAAAGCCCTACTGATGTCCTACTCATACTAATTTTGACCTTTTTTTTTAGTATGTAGTGGTTGTGTATGTGAGTTTGAGTAGGCGAGAAATGCCCAGATGAGTACTTACTTCCGGGGAAGATTTTGTGTATGGATCGATAGGTTACTTTTCCTTCTCAACCGCCCCACAATGCATTGCGTCTTTTCAAACGACACAAAAGGTTTTTTTTTAAATTCTTTATTGCTTCTTTATACTTCAGTGTAAACGGTCCGACGAACCTCGCATACACAATGGATGGTTAAGTATGACTGTATGTAGTATATACATGTTGAGTATGTAGGAGAGAGGACGTTAGTAGGCCGTTTCGTCATTATGATAACTTGATTTACCTAAAGATTAAGCATTAAGGAAAAAAGTAGTTATAACTTCAGAATTAGCTTTTTTTTTTAAATTATTATTACGACTATTCTCAGAATTCATTAAAGGTGCACTGTGTAACTTTAGGTGTGTCAGAGAAGTGAAACATTTTCTAAGCTATATTCTACATAACTAAGTAAACAAACTTTCCTCACAGGGAAAATGTAGATCCCTGGAACACTGTTTGAAGTTAGAAAGCTTCCTGAAAAGTTACTGTTTCACTGTTGTTGTTGTTTACAGCAGCAGGGCCCACAGTTTGGTTTACAAACATATTCTAGTCTTACGTTTGGTTCCAGGTTCCTCAAAATAATTTAGCTTTCTGATGATAGAATTATTCAATACTAAGAATTACATGTAGAGAAAAAATATGTTTAGTAAACTAACTGCAGGCTCTGTGAATGTAAACAAACCCCCCTCCTCTGAAAAACTACACAGTGACCCTTTAATTTTTTCCTCAACTTAACCTTAATACTTTGTTGAATGTCTAGGAGGAACTGTCACACTCTTGCATTATTAGTTTTTATGCTTTATAGTTGTGTAGAATGAAGACAGGAAACCATAATGTTAATTCTAAATAAATAAATCGAAAATAAAATAAACTCCTATAGAGGACGTTGCTGTTATTTGTAAGTTACCAACCGATCCACTTTTCAGAGACTTAATTAAAATCAACACGAGATGCAAGAGCAATTACTTTGCCTTAGTGTATATTTTTTCGAATAGATGTGTGTGTGTGTGTGTGTGTGTGTGTGTGCGTGTGTGTGTGTGTTGTGAGAGAGAGAGTGTGTGTATGCGTACTTGATTTTGGTCTTTCCATTAAAGGTGCTCCGAGAAACTTTCAGCTTGTGTTAATTCTAGCGCCTCCCTTTGGACAAAAGCAGTTAGTGTTTTTACCACGCCAGCTGTTGTTCCTGGGTGAGCGTATACCCATGACAAAGGCATTTAAGAAAAACTATATAAAAATAGCATTCTTTGCACTGATGTTACATTTGATCATCAGAGGGAAAATGAGACTGTTTCAGAAATATTTAAAAGTTACTCGTAGCACCTTTACATTTGTTGACATAAGATGAATTTAGCCTATGATATAGATTTGCAGGGACATGAGAAAGTGTGTCAGACTGCTTGTTATGAAATGCATCTCTCCGCTGAATGGTTCTCGTGTGTGTGTGTGTGTGTGTGTGTGTGTGTGTGTGTGTGTGTGTGTGTGTGTGTGTGTGTGTGTGTGTGTGTGTGTGTGTGTGTGTGTGTGTGTGTGTGTGTGTGTCTCACGTTACAGACAATAAAATATTCATGACTCCTGAATTGTCTTTTGTCATAGCCACTTAATCGCTCCTCCAGTGATTCCTCCCTTTAATCCAGAGGGGCAATGTGGTTTTATAGAATAGAACAGCCTAGGCTCCGTATTTATTATTCTTTCGGACAATTCCACACAATACACAATTTTCTCTTTCATATCTTCATACATCTTACTTTGTGTTGTCCGAAGGGAGACGGAAGAAGCCTTAAGAAGGCTTATCAGGTCCCGCCCCCAATTTCATCAGATTCGGATTTAGATACACAGATACAGTTATTGTTTCAGAAAATTATTTAAAAAAAATAAAATAAAAAAAACAGACGCGTGTTGAAAACAACGCAGTCAATGGCATTTAGAGGCAAGGCAAGGCAATTTTATTTATAAAGCACATTTCAGGCACAGGGCCACTCAAGGTGCTTCACAGGGTTAAAATCAAATAAAGAATACAAATACAAAAAAGGAACAAATTTAAAACATGGATAAAAATACAACATTTAAATAAAATAATTAAAACATTTTACCAAAAAAAAAAAAAAAAATTACAGGTTAAAAGGGAAACAAGAACGTATATACATAGTACTAGTAGAGACCAACTTAGCAGTTCTCAGCTCAGTTCAGTTTGTCTGTGTCAATGCAAAGTGTGAAGTGGCCTTGTATGTGGCCTGTTCAATTTCTTATCTGGTAGTCTAAACACATCTGCAAAAGTATTCAAAAACATACAAGTCTGTCTGCTGGCCTCTATTATTCGTTACACTATTGTTATGATAGTGACATTCACATTGTGCTCAGCTTATTAGACTGTAACTAATTGCTGACAACAATCATTCCCCAGGATTGCTTAAAGGTGCAGTGTGTAATATGACATCATCAAGAAAGTTCTACAAAGTTCTAGAATGCAACACTCCCTGGGTAACCCCAACCCTTTCGAATAATAACAGAAGCTACAGTGGCCTTCAAGGACAAGAACAATTCTACATTTTAAACGATGCACCTGATGACATTCCAACTATGACACTTTCATGATGGCGGCACTAGGCCTTGGTCCAAAATATGCAGAAATATGGACATATATGAGACACTTTCTAAGGGGAAAAAAATAATTCAAAACATTTTTTTCAGCTATTATGCACTAAATTAAATGTACTTATGGATATTATAATTACTTTCTACAAAATCTGCTAGGAAATAAAACCCAACATTCTACACACTGCAGGTTTAAAAGGTCTGAAACTCAAACTGCTTCTCACAAAAATAGTTGTACTATGCATGATGTCACACTAGTAAAATGTAGGGTTAGACAGTGAGACCATAAAACACTCTTTCTGCCTTTTCTCAGGCTAGGATGAACCGATTTCTAAAATGTTTTGCACATTTATACTACATAGGATCTCAGAGTTCAATACACCTTCATATTCCCACCGGTGAAGTAGGTCCTTTAAATTCCAAACTGGTTGTCCCTTTTTGCTGATGTAGCCTAATAATGTTAACTTTCATGCTGTGTGTGGAATGTCTTTGAATGAATGAATGAATGAATGATTTATTTCAAATATGCAACAACAATACAATATTAAAAATGCATCAACAGGAGTCAGCACTAGTGACTCCTGCACTGATAAGGCCGCCAAGCACTCTATAAAAATGGCACAACATATTTGAAAAGGGGTGGGAAGAAGTAAAAACTTGTTCAATCCCACCCCACTTCTTTAAACAATATTAACAGGTCATACATCAAAATCAAAACTCAAAACTATATGTTTCCTTCAGACTAATTTCTCATTTTCATGATATCAATTCTATGTATCAACACTTGCATATCTGTACACCATACCAGTACACATACATAGATACCCACAAACGTACCAATACATAGGCCTATACTTTCGGAATATCTTTAATATATCTTGGTGTTATAGCGCCCTCTGTTGGGGAGTATCGTCTCCCTCCGCCAAGCCAAACCAAGGGGACTACTTTATCCATGCTGTCTGCTATTTTCTTTTTTGTTAAATATGTTGCCCTCCCTCACTCAGTTTTGTATGACAGGAAAATTAATGTGATGTGGTGTATGAGTGTGTGTATGAATGGGTGAATGTGGTAAGATATGTAAAGCGCTTTGGGGCTGAGAAAATCGTCTAGAAAAGCGCTATATAAGTCAAGTCCATTTACCATTTACCATTTACCATGTGACTTTTTGATATTTGTAAATTGTTGTTGGTTCTAATAAAGAATTCAATTAAAAAAAAAATTGTATTTATGCATCCGGCTCGTGACGACACAGGGCGAGATTCCCAGGGTGGCTGCGGGAGTCGGAGGCTGTAGGGGCGGGGACAGTGTGGCCCGAGCTGCCTGGGTGTTACGGTGAATTTGGTATGCCTTCCGATACGAAAACTAGCATTGCACACACAGACAGAGACAGACAGACAGAGGCAGACATACAGAGACAGACAGACAGAGGCAGAGACAGACAGAGAGACAGACACAGACACAGACAGACAGACAGACAGACACAGACAGACAGAAACAAAGACACACACACACACACACACACCACACACACACACACACACACACACACACACACACACACACACACACACACACACACACACACACACACACACACACACACACACACACACACACACACACACACACACACACACACACACACACACACAGCATGCATTGCATTGCATACAGGGGAAGCTAGTAGACATTGTAGTGATTTTAAAGGCAGAATACTCTTTAACAACTATATATTCTTTATTCATATATCTTTGTCTGATTCATAAATTATGATAAATTGGTCTTTATTGATTTTTTTAATGTTGAAAAATTAATGTTGGGTGTCAACTTCAATATGTCAAAGTGGATTAAAGGTGTAGTCAGTGATTCTGGAGAACGCTTGTTGTCAAAATCCATCCGTGAATATCTCCCGATGATCTGCTACCTGTCTGTACTGTGTGTGCGCTAAAATAAAGTGTTAATACACAGCCTAGACTCTGTAAAACCTGTGCTGATAAAACCATTATTGAATATATAAAAATTCAGCTAAAATGACCCAAGGTTTTTGATCTGCTCTGTTTTGAAAGGAGGTATATAACCTACAAATAAAAAATATAATCAAAATATAATTAATAATGATCCATAAATACAGTTACTGTGTGTGTGTGTGTGTGTGTGTGTGTGTGTGTGTGTGTGTGTGTGTGTGTGTGTGAATGCATTATATACTCAAAGGAGTGGCCTATTCATAAAAAGGTGCATGCATTTTTCAGAAAGGCATACAAAACTCCACGTAACACCATAGCAGACACCTTATCATCAGAGGAGACACACACACACACACACACACACACACATCCTACCGGCGCGGCTAGGGGCTGGATGGGACCTGTGCCTCCACCGTTTTTTACCTGGGATTTAAACGAAATAAACGACCAAATTTTCCTTATAGCAACGTGCGGAGGGCCTGGAATTCACCCATAAAAAGAGGTAGGAAACCGGGTGAAAACTGTGCATGCATGATCGCATAAAGACGGAGCTAATAAGGGCTAGCCAGGCAGGCTGTCAACATACACCAGCCAGCACGCAGCTTTCATAGGAGGAAAAAAAAAAACCCCGTGCAATAGACAGTTGAAATCTCAGGCATTGTACATGTACTAGACAGTGTTTTAATGCGAATTAAATCAGCCAATGAGGTCGTATTATTATTGCTTTAAAAGGTGGAAAATGGGATGTTTTTGACAGCATAAATCGTGCTTGGAATTGTCTGTAGCTTTGTTGGAAAGGAGGCGACGCCAGACTTGCTTGAAGCATTCGTCAATTAAATTATTCTTGTTGTTAAATAGAGAAATGTGTATACAAATACATCACTTAATGTATATTCCGAAAGATAACGAGAAGCTTTACAATTCGGCATATTATTAAACCAAATTGTCGGCCTTTTTTTTAAGTAGGGCTTGAACTTTTTCAACACACTTAAAGGCGCTGCCGTGGCCACCAAAGGGTGCGTTCTGGCGAAAGAACACAGAGTAAAACCTACTAAAAAGTTGAATTATATAAAAAATCTAGATTTTCTGTTCACAATATCCACGCCGAATTGACGTAGCGTGTCATATGAGTCAGAAAAACGTGCTGATTCATTGTTCATGAGGTGATTATGCGCTTGAAAATCAAAGCAAGACTTAATTCTTGTTGCTTTTTGAATGCGGTTTGGGTTTTTGCGCTAGATAGACAGTGTCCTTGGGCAATTTAGCAACAAGCTTCGTCGCGTTATAGGGAGTTCATATGATATCCAGTGATGCGGTTATAACATGCAAAAGGCTGTGTGGCTGTAGAGAGCGCAGCAGAGAAAATATGTCAAATCTCCCACAATGTAAGCAGCACGGATGGCTGACCGAGGCCTACACACACACACACCACACACACACACACACACACACACACACACACACACACACACACACACACACACACACACACACACACACACGCACACACACGCACACACACGCATACACACACACACACACACACTCACGGGCAAGCGCGCACACACACACACTCACGGGGAAGCGCACGCACGCACGCACACACACACTCACGGGCAAGCACACACGCACACACACCCTGCTGCTGCCATACTGAGCAAAGGGACGAAGAATCAATGGGACTCAATTTGCATAATAAAAAAAAAAGGAAAAAGGTTGAAGTTGGAGTGGGAGAGGGTTTGACTCCATTGTTATATTTTAGCCCACGCGATGAAACGAGATAACGCTGCGTCCAGAGATAGAAGTCAGAATCTAGTGAACTAACTGAGCCACATGAAGCCTTTACTGTGGTTTCTATCTATGTAACATGATTACATAAGATCTCTCGCTCCCTCTCTGTCTCTGTCTCTCTCTCTCTCTTTCTCTGTGTCTCTCTCTTGCTCTGTCTGTCTCTCTCCCTCTCTGTCTGTCCCTCTGTCTGTCCCTCTCTTTCTCTGTCTGTCTCTCTCTCTCTTTCTCTATCTCTATCTCTCTCATGTCTCTCTCTCTCTCTCTCCCTTTTCCCCCATCTCTCTCTCTCTCTCTCTCTCTCTCTCTCTCTCCCTATCCCCCCCCTCTCTCTCTCTCTCTCTCTCTCTCTCTCTCTCTGCTTATTGTCTTTCTACTGAAGCTAGCTTTTAACTCAAAAGCTGCTTTGCGATCTCAACCAGGCTGCATTTTTATTCAGTCAGTGATTCTGGAGAACGCTTGTTGTCAAAATCACTTTTTGGTCAAAACCCTTGAAATATCTCATGAATTGTCCAATAAAACCCAGTGTTAATACACAGCCTAGGCTCTGTAAACATGGTATGTACACAAAGGGTTTGTAAACAAGTGGGCCCACAGCAGCTATAGCAACATACCTGTTTACAGAGCCTAGGCTGTGTATTAACACTGGATTTCTTTCAGCGCACACACACACAGTACAGACAGGTAGCGGATCATGAGGAGATATTCACTGATTTTGACACAAAAGTGATTTTGACAACAAGCGTTCTCCAGAATCACTGACTGCACCTTTTTAAAAAGTCACTTTGTCCTCTTCACGAACAACTTTATGTTGTTGTCTATTCTGACCTAAACATTCTCCCTGGGATGTATGTATGGATTGGACACACATGTAAATGGTAAATGGACTTGACTTATGTAGCGCCTTCTAGCCGATTTTCTCAGCCCCAAAGCGCTTTACATATCTTACCACATTCACCCATTCATACACACACTCATACACCGATGGCAGTAGCTGCCATGCAAGGCGCTCTCTGAACCATCGGGAGCAATTTGGGGTTCAGTGTCTCTTTGCCCAGGGACACTTGGACATGTGGCGAGGAGACGGGGGATCGAACCTCCGACCCTGTAACCCAGAGGCGAACTCCCTACCCACTTCGCCACTGCCGCCCAGTGTGTAGTTTGTTGTGGTATTTTTAAAATCTTAAACATTACAGTGGGGGAATTCCCAATTCATGCACACTGTCTTACTCTGCAAAAAAAATAAAATTATTCAATATTCAATAGCAATGTTTCGCTACAGGACTGTCATCGCGAATGTTTAGTCATTTTAAACATTCCCATAGTCCCATTCTTGGGCTCCGTTCCAATCCCCATACTTTCTAGATATTTCATTTTTTTTGTTGGCATTTTCAAGCTTTATTAGACAGTACAGAGTTGAAATGGGGAGAGAGAGAGAGAGAATAACTATTAGGCCTATATCTAAAAAAAATAAGATATATCAAATTGTATATAGTTTAAAATACTTTTGCAAATGAGTTTTGTTGCAAGAAATCAACGCCAGAAACACTACTCAGCTAGTTAGTAGTTACTAGTTTACAGAGCCTAGGCTGTGTATTAAAGACCTACTTCACCGGTGGAAATATGAAGGTGTATTGAACTCTGAGATCCTATGTAGTATAAATGTGCAAACATTTTAGAAATCGGTTCATCCTAGCCTGAGAAAAGGCAGAAAGAGTGTTTTATGGTCTCACTGGCTAACCCTACATTTTCCCATGTGTGACATCACTTCTGTAAAATGTAGGGTTAGGATTAACAGGACAGCTGGGCCAAGGGAAGACTGAGGGAAGAAAAACCTCATTCATTATATTTTAATAGCAATTTTGTAGTGATTGAACGCTGGTTCCGTATGGGTGAAGTATTCCTTTAACACTGGGTTTTCTTCCTTTCAGCAGCTAGGCTTAGCATCACTAAACTGATCCCATAAACGCACAGTCATTCCTGAAGACTTTGAACTTTGGAGTTACTTGGAGAGTGTTGGTTACAATGAGCCCTACTTCCTCCTGTGTGAGTGTGTGTGTGTGTGTGTGTGAGTGTGTGTGAGTGTGAGTGTGTGAGAATGTGAGTGTGAGTGAGTGTGTGTGTGTGTGAGCCTCTGTGTGTGTGTGTGTGTGTGTGTGTGAGTGCGTGTTGTGTGTGTGTGTGTGTGTCATAACTTAACTACATTACAATAGGGCCATAAAGTAAAGGATAGGACAGGGTCGAACACAAGCCAAAGTCCCTTCACACGTCAGGCGGTTAGTACTATAAGTTTAGTATAGCTGGAAAGGCCTCAACTTGAGACACTATCCCTGCGTTCCAAATCGCATACTCTTTCTTTTTTTATTCAACATACTTTTACTTATTTATTTCATCATAACATGGCTCCTAGATCTTGCCTCTTGCTTTTCTATCCGTCGCATCCCCGCTTGTTTTCATATGGAGGCTCCTACCATACTAAATAGTAGATAGTATGGGGGGGCACTCCGGTCCGACCCGTGGACCTTTACTGCAGGTCATCCCCCTCTCTCTCTCCTCTCTCTCTTTCTTTCTCTCTTTCTCTGTCTCTCTCTCTCTCTGGTACAGTTTTTAGTATACACTATTTAGCCTGTGATCGTATTGACTGAGATTAGTGATATAGGATGGTGCAGTCTTTAGTTGGATGTGATGATATCACTTAGATTAGTAGGAGGACTGAGTTTTTTTCTGTTTGGCTGCAGAGATGTGACCAGTGTGAACTTCTTGGCATCATGGTGTGAACTCAGTCCTTTCCAAGTGTGTCACCAGGATAAGCTGTTTATGTCAATCTTCATCCACTTAAGAAGGATCCTCTGCTTTCCAGTACATTAGACCAGTATACAGACAGAGATTTAAAATGGTCTTGTTGGTGTTATAGAGCCAGCCATAATAAAATAAAATAAAATAAAATTGTAATTGATATATATTTTTTTTTATAAAATCTTGTATTGGGGTAGCAGACAGACAGACAGACAGACAGAGACAGAGAGAGAGACAGACAGACAGGGCGAGAGAGAGACAGACAGGCAGACAGCCCTAGTTGTGTGTGTGTCTGGTCTGTAGCTTAGCATGTTGTATTGTTGTGTTTCTAGCAGGAAGCAGCTGCAGGCCGGAGAAGGAAAAGAGTGAAAACTTCCTCAAGGAATTCCTGGAATATCCTGGAAGTTAGAGTTAGGGGTTAGGGGATGTGGAAGGCAGCCCCTGATTGGTTCATGTAGTCATCAATCTAGCCTCCAGTTAGACCGGACCCTCCCCACTGTCTGTCTGTTAGTGGAAGGCAGCCCCTGATTGGTTCATGTAGTCATCAATCTAGCCTCCAGTCAGACCGGACCCTCCCCACTGTCTGTCTGTTAGTGGAAGGCAGCCCCTGATTGGTTCATGTTGTCATCAATCTAGCCTCCAGTCAGACCGGACCCTCCCCACTTTCAGGTTTTCTCCGGCCAGATTTTTGGCTGTCCAATCAGCGAACAGAGGGAGTGGCTGAGAACAATGACGTTGTTTCAGTTGTAGTCAGAAGCCAGTGCATGACATATACGTCACGACCAAACGTTATGCGATTGGTTGGCAGATCCAGAGTGGCACTGGGCAGATCCAATAGTTTTAAACTTCAACAGACACCCACCTTCAAGTGAGTTAACGTTTGTCAATTGAGCGATTCCAGACCTTCTGTACAAATGAAATGAAGTACGATGGTCTGGTTGGACCAGGCTAAATGAAGTACGATGGTCTGGTAGGACCAGGCTAAATGAAGTACGATGGTCTGGTAGGACCAGGCTAAATGAAGTACGATGGTCTGGTAGGACCAGGCTAAATTAAGTACTATGGTCTGGTGGGACCAGGCTAAATGAAGTACGATGGTCTGGTAGGACCAGGCTAAATGAAGTACTATGGTCTGGTGGGACCAGGCTAAATGAAGTACGATGGTCTGGTAGGACCAGGCTAAATGAAGTACGATGGTCTGGTAGGACCAGGCTAAATGAAGTACGATGGTCTGGTAGGACCAGGCTAACTGATATTGTGGGAGAGAAATTAATCACTACCAAAGTTGGACCCAACAAAAAAAGGACTTGCACTGATTGATTTATTTTATTTTTATTTATTTTTTTAAGATATTTTTTGGGCATTTTTATGCTTTATTGACAGTGCAGAGAGACAGAGGTGAAATGGGGCAGAGAGGGGAGTGACATTCAGAGAACGATTGCGGGCGGGAATCGAACCCGGGTCTGCTGCTGGGCCCGGCCAGGGAGGGGGACGCCCTACCAACTGAGCTAAGGGCGCCCCCCGAGTGATTTAGTTTAATTGGTTTTAATTGGTGACAGAAAGTGAGGTGTGGAGTGGACAGTGATTTTAGAGGTTGGGCTTGGCTCAGGCTAAATGCTAAGCTCAGTTAGCATCTACCTCCTTTTCTGTAGTGAAGATAATGGAGCTAGAAAGTTTGGTACATATCTTGTTTCTGATGGCGAAATGTGTGTGTGTGTGTGTGTGTGTGTGTGTGTGTATGGGGGGGTGTGTGTGTGTGTGTGTGTGTGTGTGTGTGTCCGTCCGATGGCCTTTGTAATGAGGAGAATATGACCTGGGTTAGTCACGCCACACTGCCGACCGCAATGAAGAGTGTCTGCTTACACACACACACAGACAGACTCTTACACACACACGGACAGACTGTCACACACACACGGACAGACTGTCACACACACACACACACACACACACACACACACACACACACACACACACACACACACACACACACACACACACACACACACACACACACAACACACCAGGGTTTGTAAACAGAAGTCACGGGGACGTAGGCACTAACATTTTTTTTAAATGTACTATAACACTTTTCACTATTATTTAACATTCATCAAAGAGTGGAGGGGATATAACCCTCAAATCACATCTAGCCCTGCGTTCCAATCCCCATACTTCCCTACTATTTAGTATGCCAGAGAATGATTTAGGATGTCCCAATACATGCACATCAATTGCAGTATGCTGAAAATACCTAGATGCCCCACTAACTTCAATAGCATTTTGGAGCATTCGTCTTTATTCTTGACATTTCTCGACATAATGGGAAAAAAAAAAAAATCCTTATCTGATTTTTTTTTTCTCTCCTGTCTGTGGCCCTAAAACTCTTCTGTACTTTAGTATGTAGTGTAGTAAAAAGACTAAAACTCTTCTGTACTTTAGTATGTAGTGTGTTAAAAAGACTAAAACTCTTCTGTGCTTTAGTATGTAGTGTAGTAAAAAGACTAAAACTCTTCTGTACTTGAGTATGTAGTGTAGTAAAAAGACTAAAACTCTTCTGTACTTTAGTATGTAGTGTAGTAAAAAGACTAACACTCTTCTGTACTTTAGTATGTAGTGTAGTAAAAAGACTAAAACTCTTCTGTACTTTAGTATGTAGTGTGTTAAAAAGACTAAAACTCTTCTGTACTTTAGTATGTAGTGTAGTAAAAAGACTAAAACTCTTCTGTACTTTAGTATGTAGTGTGGTAAAAAGACTAAAACTCTTCTGTACTTGAGTATGTAGTGTAGTAAAAAGACTAAAACTCTTCTGTACTTTAGTATGTAGTGTAGTAAAAAGACTAAAACTCTTCTGTCCTTTAGTATGTAGTGTGGTAAAAAGACTAAAACTCTTCTGTACTTTAGTATGTAGTGTAGTAAAAAGACTAAAACTCTTCTGTACTTTAGTATGTAGTGTAGTAAAAAGAAAGAGTATGTGATTTGGAACTAAGGGCTAAGTGTCTACTGGCTATCATATATCAACACCTGTCTTTTCACCCATACTAATAATCCTTTGCGTTTTAGAACTTCTCTCTTTGTGGTTGGGTCAGATTACCTTCTCACTTACAATGAAAAACCAAAAACATATTCCCTATTGAAAAGAAATTAACTGGCATTTATAAAAGTTAAAGGTGTTACGAGGAACTTTTAAATATTTCTGAAACAGTCTAATTTTTCCTCCGATGATCATAAATGACATGTAACAGCAAACGAGACCATCAGTACAAAGAATGCTATTTTCTATATAGTTTTTCTTAATGCCTTTGTCATGGGGTATACGCTCACCCAGGAACAACAGCTGGCGTGGTAAAAACACTACCGCTTTTGTCCAAAGGGGGGCCCTAGAATTAACACAAAGTGAAAGTTCCTCTGAGCACCTTTTAACATTGACCTTATACTGTATATTTATCGACTTCAGAAGCAGATCACACTGCTGCACACACACTCACTCACTCACTCACTCACTCACTCACTCACTCACTCACTCACTCACTCACTCACTCACTCACTCACTCACTCACTCACT
>CM047522.1:27029224-27031724 GCA_026122265.1 Ammodytes dubius | reverse complement strand
AGTTGTACATGCACATATACACTCACTCACTCACTCACTCACTCACTCACTCACTCACTCACTCACTCACTCACTCACTCACTCACTCACTCACTCATAATTACTTTTTGTATGACAATTGTTTCGTTATCGGGCCCGCACTGTTTACATACCTATTTACAGACTCTAGGCTCCGTTATACCACCGGACAAGTAGCACATTTGGGGGGAGATATTCACTGATTTTAACAAAGTGATTTGTCAACAAGCATTCTCTAGAATTGGTGACTACACCTTTAAGAGAAACACGTCATCCACTGCTATGGTTTAAAGACTCAGTGGTCAGTATTAAATGCCGTGCATTAAATGTGTGTGTGTGTGTGTAGTGTGTGTGTGTGTGTGTGTGTGTGTGTTCTTCTCTGGGTGTTTCCAGGTGTAACCGGTAGTTACCAGCATGAGTAATCAAATCTACAGAAACATGACCTCATCATAAACAGTCAACAATACAAACTGGTTCTAAGTTGTGTGAGAAGCATTAAGGTCCTTTAAAAAAGGTGCTCCGAGGAACTTTCATTTTGTGTTAATTCTTGCTGCCCCCTTTGGTCAAAAGCGGTAGTGTTTTTACTACGCCAGCTGTTGTTCCTGGGTGAGCGTATACCCATGACAAAGGCATAAAAAAAAACTATATAAAAATAGCATTCTTGGGGCGCCCTTAGCTCAGTTGGTAGGGCGTCCCCCCCCATGGGCCTCGGCCAGCAAAGGACCCGGGTTCAATTCCAGCCCGCGATCGTTCTCTGCATGTCACTCCCCTCTCTGCCCCATTTCAACTCTGTCTCTACACTATCAATAAAGCATAAAAATGCCAAAAAAATATCTTAAAAAAATAAAAAAATAGCATCCTTTGCACTGATGAAATATTTAAAAGTTCCTCGTAGCACATTTTAAAGAGCTTGTTTGTGTAATAGCCAATCTTTATTTTTAGGTTATGAGGACATGCTTAAAGTTAAAGTGTGTGTGTGTGTGTGTGTGTGTGTGTGGGTGTGTGTGTGTGTGTGTGTGTGTGTGTGTGTGTGTGTGTGTGTGTGTGTGTGTGTGTGAGATAAGGACAGCAGTCACAGTTTCTGGTAAAGCTCATGTGTGTCTGATGTGTGGTTGTCTCATCATGGAAGTATTTGCAGTGACCAAATCATGTGTTTAGAATCAATTTAAACAGGCAAAAAATACTCAAATATGACAAGTTATTTTTTTTTATTTTTATTTTTTGTTGCATTTTAAAGCTTTATTTGACAGTACAGAGTTGAAATGGGGAGACAGAGAGAGAGGGGGGGGGGGATGACCTGAAGTAAAGGTCCACGGGTCGGATTTGAACCCGCGACAACTGCAATGAAGGCCGGAGCCAATATGGTACGCGCTCTATCCACTACACCACCAGAGCACCCCATGACAAGTTATTTAAAGTTAAAGTCCTATTTCCTTGTCTAATGACTCTGAAAATCTTCTCAGACTGTCTTGTCCGAAAGTTCATTGAACCTTGCTGGACAGACAGACATGGACATTAAACAGATATACGCCTTAAACAGACAGACAGACAGTGTCAACCTAACTTAAAGGAATACTTCACCCATACGGAACCGGCGTTCTATCATTATAAAATCGCTATTATAATATAATGAATGAGGTTTTTCTTCCCTCAGTCTTCCCTCAGTCTTCCCTTGGCCCAGCTCTCCTGTTAATCCTAACTCTACATTTTCCCATGTGTGATGTCACACTAGTAAAATGTAGGGTTAGACAGTGAGACCATTAAAAACACCCTTTCTGCCTTTTCTCAGGCTAGGATGAACCGATTTCTAAAGCGTTCGCACATTTATTCTCCAGAGGATCTCAGAGTTCAATACACCTTCATATTCCCACCGGTGAAGTAGGGCTTTAATACACTATCTCAACCACAAGCCGCATTTAAGACTCTTTTATGTAAATGTACAACTATTGACCCATGTTTATGGTCGTCAGGCGGGGAGACTTTGGCTCTGGGAGGATGACCTGTCAATCTTTAAACTGTTACGAGGACGTTTAGAAGACGTCAGCAACTTAGAACAAATTCCTCCTTTTACTTCTGCTGAAATCATCAAAATGAAGTTTGCGGCAAAGTGTGTGTGTGTGTGTGGCTTCTAAGTATTTTACCTGTGTGTGTGTGTGTGTGGCTTCTAAGTATTGTGTGTGTGTGTGTGTGTCTTATAAGTAGTTTCCTGTGTGTGTGTGTGTGTGTGTGTGTGTGTGTGTGTGTGTCTGTGTGTAAAGTTAAATGAAAATGAAATGTGTGTGTATGTCTTATAAGTAGTTTACCTGTGTGTGTGTTTGTGTGTATGTCTTATAAATATTTTACCTCTGTGTGTGTGTGTGTGTGTGTGTGTGTGTGTGTGTGTGTGTGTGTGTGTGTGTTCTCTGTCTGTGTGTAACAGTCATTTAATGGTTGATCTCAAGGTGTGTGTGTGTGTGTGTGCCCGCGGCCTGCCCATGTCTTC
>CM047522.1:27011724-27024224 GCA_026122265.1 Ammodytes dubius | reverse complement strand
ACCGTAGCTTCTGTAAATTCTCCCAAAGAGAGGGGTTAGACAGGGAGCGTTGACATCTAGAATCTCACCACTAGATGATGCTAAAATACTGCTTATATTACACACTGTACCTTTAAAGCAAGTAGCAGTAACTTCAAAAGGTAAAAATGTCTCCCTGGGGGTCAATGAATTTTTTTAAATTTTGTTTTACCAAAAGAAAAAAAATAACTTATTCAGCAGCTGTATTCACAGTTTTTTCCCCTGTGTGCACTCTCTGTGTTCCCCCCCATTAGCTGTGTGTGTGTGTGTGTGTGTGTGTGTGTGTGTGTGTGTGTGTGTGTGTGTGTGTGTGTGTGTGTGTGTGTGTGTGTGTGTGTGTTGTTGGATATGACTCACTCTGATCACTGCATTGGTCATCAGCAGATATTCACTTCTTAGCTCTGTCTGTGTGTGTGTGTGTGTCTTTGAAGTATGTTTACTGTGTGTGTGTGTGTGTGTGTGTGTTTCTGTATGTGTTTCTTAAGTATTTGCACTGTGTGTGTGTGTGTGTGTGTGTGTGTGTGTGTGTGTGTGTGTGTGTGTGTGTGTGTGTGTGTGTGTGTGTGTGTGTGTGTGTGTGTGTCAGTCTGTAGCTTTCATTTTTCACTTGACTGAGAATGTTAATGGGAATGAAGTTCCCGAGAACAGTGAAGGCCCGATGTGTGTTTCTGTGTGTGTGTCTTTGAAGTATTGTGTGTGTGTGTGTGTGTGTGTGTGTGCGTGCGTTCGCGCATGTTAATATTTAGGGCAGTGGCTACAAATAGACCATTGGAGCGTTTTATTTTAAGGCTTCTGTAGAAACCCATTATTATTGTGACCCTGAGTAATGCAGTTTTTTCCTTTTTTAAAGGCGCAGTCAGTGATTGTGTCTAACCTTTGCACTGTGCTGCACATTTTGTATATGTGTCAGTGATTGTGCATATATTGCTGCATGTTCACCTTTACAACTATGACACAAAAAGTACATTGTGCACTTTCTGTATTCAGGAAAATGAAAGGCTACATGTCAAACCCACACACTTACCTATACTGCACCGGTGGGAATATGAAGGTGTATTGAACTCTGAGATCCTATGTAGTATAAATGTGCAAACATTTTAGAAATCGGTTCATCCTAGCCTGAGAAAAGGCAGAAAGAGTGTTTTATGGTCTCACTGTCTAACCCTACATTTTCCCATGTGTGACATCACACTAGTAAAAATGTAGGGGTTAGGATTAACAGGACTAGCTGGGCCAAGGGAAGGCTGAGGGAAGAAAAACCTCATTCATTATATTATAATTGTGATTTTATAATGATAGAACACCGGTTCTGTATGGGTGAAGTATTCCTTTAAGTTTTTTGATTGTGGTTTTGGCACCTGCCTACAAACTTAATTGTTATAAGACTAAGTATTCCCCTCTCTTGTACCAAAGGTTTATTGATCCCAGAGCAGTTATTCTTGCAGGTAAAACACACATTTTTTTTAAAGATTATTGTTGGGCATTTTCAAGTTTTATTAGACAGTACAGAGTTGAAATGGGGAGACAGAGAGAGAGAGAGAGAGAGAGAGGGGGGGGGATGACCTGCAGTAAAGGTCCACGGGTTGGACTTGAACCCGCGACCACTGCAACGAAGGCCGGAGCCAATATGGTACACGCTCGATCCACTACGCCACCGGAGCACCCCCGTAAAACACGAATTTGACCTGTTTCCTGGTTAAGCGGTTCTTGAACTCTCCTAGCTCATAATTCCTCCTTTTATTACATCACAAAGCCTTTCAGGGTGGAGCCGTTTTAACAGCCATGATAATGAGTTACCTATAGCAACCTTTGATCTATATGTAGACATCCCTCAATCACGCACACGCCTAAGCCACGCACTGTTAAAGGTGCAGTGTGTAATATGACATCATCAAGAAAGTTCTAGAATGCAACGCTCCCTGGGTAACCCCAACCCTTTAGAATAATAACAGAAGTTACAGTGGCCTTCAAGGACAAGAACAATTCTAAATTCTCAACAATGCACTTGATGACATTCCAAAAACATGGATGCCTCCATAAGACTTGCCTGCTCAATGTACAAAATGTAACATTAATATTTGTAATTCTCCACTCAGGAGGATAATTCAGATTATTGGCAGAGGTGATTTTACACCAATGAGGACAGGTTAATGAATGAGGATATTGATTTTTAGCTAGTGAATTACTTAAAATGTTACACAGTGTCCCTTTAAGGAAGTGGAATTCTTTTTCAATTAACTTTATTGAACATTTTGGACATGCATAAGTCAGTAGTACTCCATATAGTTGAAAGAATAAGGTACAGGAAGTTGAAAGGTACCTTACCTAACGATACCTTAAACATAACATAGGTGTTGTGCAGATGTACAACCATGTTTTGGGGGGGGTCGTCTCACAAAATGTTAAGCCTTAAAAAAATATATATATTAAAATTTTTGGCTTTTTTTTTAGTAGCCTTTTAGTATGAGTAGGACTTTAGTAGGGCTTTTAGTATGAGTAGGACGTTAGTAGGGCTTTTAGTATGAGTTGGATGTTAGTAGGGCTTTTAGTATGAGTAGGACCTTAGTAGGGCTTTTAGTATGATTAGGACATTAGTAGGGCTTTTAGTATGATTAGGACATTAGTAGGGCTTTTAGTATGATTAGGATGTTAGTAGGGCTTTGAGTATGAGTAGGACGTTAGTAGGGCTTTTAGTATGATTAGGGCTTTTAGTATGAGTAGGACGTTAGTTGGGCTTTTAGTATGATTATAGGACCTTAGCAGGGCTTTTAGTATGAGTAGGACGTTAGTAGGGCTTTTAGTATGAGTAGGACGTTAGCAGGGTTTTTTCGTATAAGTAGGACATTAGTAGGGCTTTTAGTATTAGTAGGGCTTTTAGTATGAGTAGGACGTTAGTTGGGCTTTTTAGTATGAGTAGGACGTTAGTAGGGCTTTTAGTATGATTAGGGCTTTTAGTATGAGTAGGACGTTAGTTGGGCTTTTAGTATGATTATAGGACCTTAGCAGGGCTTTTAGTATGAGTAGGACGTTAGTAGGGCTTTTAGTATGAGTAGGACGTTAGCAGGGTTTTTTCGTATAAGTAGGACATTAGTAGGGCTTTTAGTATTAGTAGGGCTTTTAGTATGAGTAGGACGTTAGTTGGGCTTTTTAGTATGAGTAGGACGTTAGTAGGGCTTTTGGTATGAGTAGTACATTAGTAGGGCTTTTAGTATGAGTAGGACGTTAGCAGGGCTTTTAGTATGAGTAGGACTTTAGTAGGGCTTTTAGTATGAGTAGGACATTAGCAGGGCTTTTAGTATGAGTAGGACATTAGCAGGGCTTTTAGTGTGTTAATAGGGTTTGTAGAACACATCCCAAGTGCATTTCCCTGATACTTAAATAGCAATAAACATCAAACCACAGACCAGTCACATTAGTTATAAAGGCCGCACTCATAAAAGGAAGCCATTGTACTGAGTAGATAATGGTTTAACGGGCATAATTGACTTTGATAGAGATAGAGATAGTGGCCTCTTCAGTGTGAGCGATCGGATAGCGCTAAACGTAATCTATTTAAGGTCCTCATGGAAAGGTTATTAGGTTTGTGGTTATGTCAGGAGGCCAGAAATGTGAAGAGAGGACTGCTGGATGCTTGAATGATTTCATATTAACAAGGGGAGGATTGATCCCATTATGAATTACACATGTTTCTCTGGCGTTGGATAAAGGTCTTTGAGCAGATATGACTAATGCCGGCCTTACAACAATCGACTGTTCTTTTTTTTAAAAGATTTTTTTTTTTGGCATTTTTGCTTTATTAGATAGATTTTGGAGAGACAGAGTTGTAATGGGGCAGAGAGGGGAAGACATGCAGAGAACTGACCCGGGCTGGATCGACTTTTCAAGCGATTTTATTGTTGTGGAAGAATTCCCAATTTTATTTTATTTTTTATTTGTTTTTTTAACCTTTATTTATACAGGTATATATGTCATTGAGACCGAAGACTCTTTTGAGATCCCTACATTTCTCTTACTGTGACATCACAGTAAGAGAAATGTAGGGTTAGACAGTGAGACCATAAAACACTCTTTCTGCCTTTTCTCAGGCTAGGATGAACCGATTTCAATTTTCTCTGCACATTTATACTACATAGGATCTCAGAATTCAATACACCTTCATATTCCCACCGGTGAAGTAGGCCTTTAAGTTGAGTGTTACAAAGTAGCACTGCATAGCACTTTGAGTGGCCTTGTGTCTGAATTGTGCTATATAAATAAACTACTATTTTTACATCAGTGGTTGTGAGTATTGTAGGTCATCCCCTCACACATCATCACCACAGTAACTCAATCGCTCGCTTGGTTTTCGACTCAATAACGTTGTAATTAGCTGGCCGCCCGCCACCAAAGCCCCAGACAGCTCCGCACACATGATGCGAGTCAATGTAGTTTGTGTGGAGCAGGTCACCGTTTTGACCATTGACTTGTGTTGGAATTTCAGTCAAGTTTAACCACTACACCATGAGCCTCCATAAAGTAACTTATTTTAAACCTGCAGTGTGTAGAATTTTGGGTTTTATTTCCTAGCAGATTTTGTAGAACATAATTATAATATCCATAAGTACATTTAATTTAGTGCATGATAGCTGAACATTTTTTTTTTATTATTATTTTTTCCCTTAGAAAGGGTCTCATATATGTCCATATTTCTGAATATTTTGGACCAAGGCCTAGTGCCGCCATCTTGAAAGTGTCATAGTTGGAATGTCATCAGGTGCATTGTTTAAAATTTAGAATTGTTCTTGTCCTTGAAGGCCACTGTAGCTTCTGTTATTATTCTAAAGGGTTGGGGTTACCCAGGGAGTGTTGCATTCTAGAACTTTGTAGAACTTTCTTGATGATGTCATATTACACACTGCCCCTTTAACTCAAGAACCTTGTATGTCTTGTCTTGCAGCCCCTCTCTGCCGGTGCGATGGAGGATGGGAAGCCGGTGTGGGCGCCCCACCCAGCGGACGGCTTCCAGCTGGGAACCATCGTAGACATCGGATCAGACAGCCTGACCATCGAACCTCTGAAGGGCAAGGGCAAGGTGAGGGGGGGGGGGGGGGGGCTCTGAAGGGCAAGGGCAAGGTGAGGGGGGGGGGGGGGACCATGGAGCCTCTGAAGGGCAAGGGCAAGGTGAGGGGGGGGGGTGGCAGGGGGGGGGGGGGGGCAAGGGCAAGGTGAGGGGGGGGGGGGGGGCAAGGGTGGAGGGGGGGGGGGGGGGGGGGGGGGCAAGGTGAGGGGGGGGGGGTGCAGGGCAAGGTGAGGGGGGGGGGGGAAGGGCAAGGTGAGGGGGGGGGGGGCAAGGTGAGGGGGGGGGGGGGGAAGGGCAAGGTGAGGGGGGGGGGGCAAGGGCAAGGTGAGGGGGGGGGGGGGGGCAAGGTGGGGGGGGGGGGGGGAGCATCGAGCCTCTGAAGGGGAAGGGCAAGGTGAGGGGGGGGGGGGGGGGGAAGGGAGGGGGGGGGGGGGGGGGGCGAGGAGGGAGGGGGGGGGGGGGGGGGGGGGAGCATCGAGCCTCTGAAGGGGAAGGGCAAGGTGAGGGGGGGGGGGGAGCATCGAGCCTCTGAAGGGCAAGGGCAAGGTGAGGGGGGGGGGGGGGGTGTGTGAGGTGGGGGGGGGGGAAGAGGGGCAAGGTGAGGGGGGGGAAGAGGGCAAGGTGAGGGGGTGGGGGGAAGGGCAAGGTGAGGGGGGGGGAAGAGGGGCAAGGTGAGGGGGGGGGGCAGCCTGAGCATCGAACCTCTGAAGGGCAAGGTGAGGGGGGGGGGGGGACCATGGAGCCTCTGAAGGGCAAGGGCAAGGTGAGGGGGGGGGGACCATGGAGCCTCTGAAGGGCAAGGGCAAGGTGAGGGGGGGGGGCAAGGCGAGGGGGGGTGGGGGGGGGACCATCGAGCCTCTGAAGGGCAAGGTGAGGGGGGGGGGTATGGGTGTGTGTGTGGGGGGGTGGGGGGTAGTGGTGGTGTGTGTGAGAGAGTGAGTGTGTGTGTGTCTGTGTGTGTGTGATCAGACCATCGAACCTCTAAAGGGCAAGGTGAGGGAAATAATAACTTACTGCAAAATGTCTGCAATTTAATACAACTTTAAAATCTCCCCCAAAAAGTGTGTGTGTGTGTGTGCAGCATGATGATACTGGACTTACTACAAGTACATTTCTGAAAAAACATGATTTGTCTCGAGGGCTTGACAGTAGCTGTGATTTTCCTAGATATTCTCATAAAAAAACTTAACATTAGAGTCATATGTTATTGTTTTTTGTATGCATTGTATGTGAAATAACATAATGAGAGCTCTTGCATTATGAAAATACACTATAACAATGTCTACGGATATATTGTTTTTTTCTCTACACGATATAGCAGAACTCACTTTACTTCTTACCCTATTTTCACAAAATGATCTTTGTAAAAATCTTGTAGTAAAACGTGTGTTATTGTTCTCCATCTTTTAAAATGTAGGGTCCAGGTAATTAGGTTAAAAATCATGGTCATAAAGGCAAACCAATCTAAACACTTATTTCTGTCATAATAAGTTCAGTTACATCTGGATGCGCTAATTATAATAGGTCCATTGGATGCGCCACCCATGCAGCCTACGAAATCATTATAGTACTCTTTTAGACACACTTATCATGCAGGTTTATGTTTGATAAAGGGCCAACAGAACAGTGCCTTGAAAGGTATTTAAAGCCCCTAAAAACGTCCTTTTTAACGGGCACAAACCTCAGCATTTCCTGCTCTCGACACATTTATCTTGGTCCTTCCCGGGGATCTACACACCTCCACTCGAGTGTGTTAATGATTTCGAATGTCCTCTGATCTCTTACGGAAGAAGGAAGGCCACCGCCATGGAAATCAATAAAAAAACTTTATTCATTCAATGATTTACCTACGAAGACGGTCGCTTTGTGTGTAATGTGAAGATGAATCGAGGTGTGTGTGTGTGTGTGTGTGTGTGTGTGTGTGTGTGTGTGTGTGTGTGTGTGTGTGTGTGTGTGTGTGTGTGTGTGTGTGTGTGTGTGTGTGTGTGTGTGTGTGTGTGTGTACAGAATTAATCAGCACTATCTGGAGTCAAGTAGCTCTTAGCGGATAGACAGGGATATTCTTGTCATCCCCTACCTCCCCCTTGTCTGTCTATAATTCACTTTTGGCACCCTCAGGAAGGCTTTTAATGTTGGCGCGATTAGTAGTATAAGTAGGACAGGTGCAATGTGGTGGAAAAGCGCTATAATAAATTCTACTTTAAAGGTGCAGTGTGTAACTTTGGGTGTGTCCAGAGAAGTGAAACATTTTCTAAGGTATATTCTCACAACATGAATAAACAAATAACAAACTTCAGGCCTGTGGCTACAACGGCATATTAGGGACAGTGTAAAATAAATAAAAAAAATTAAATATATACATTTGCTAGGGGATGGGGTATCACCGTATTTCCAGAAAAAATAAATCAAAATGTTCATAATTAAAATCGCATATTGTCCAAGAAAAAATGCTAAAATGTTTCGACATTAAAGACAAACATATATGTATTAAACTCGGATATTGAGAGAAAAGTCATAAATTAACCAGAAACTGTCTGAATTATCCTTAACAAACAGACCAGCCCTTCCTTTTTTTTAAATACTTTTAATTTATTTATTTATTTAAGGACACAAACACACAACTGAAAAAGTCAACACACAAACAAAAGACAAAACAAAATAAACAACTAACATGGCGTACTCTACTCTAACAGGTTTCTAAGGACATTGTTTAAACTAAAAGGTAAATGTTAAGCAGAAAATAAAAAGTCAACGAGGTGTCATGTATGTAGGTCCCTTCAGTACTGTTATATAGTCCAGGAAAGGCTGACATATCTGTTTAAACTTCTCTGCTTTCCCTGAAATCTCATAACGGATTTTCTCCGTATATAAAGCCTATAAAGCTTAGCACAAGGCTTTTAATGTCACTGCTAGATAGATAGGCCATCACTGTGGTAACCCCCAAAGCTATGTGTACATATTAGTTAATCTTTTCCTTAAAGGCCTCTTTAACTGAGTGAGTGAGCGCTCCTCTTTACAAAGATCCTCTCCTCTAATTGTGTTTACCGTCCGGCCGTAAAACACAGGGGCTGTCAAAGTTTAATGGGAACAGAAGCACGCACGCACGCACACACACACACACACACAACACACACACACACACACACGACACGCACCACACACACACGCACACACACACACACGCACAACCACACACACACACACACACACATGACGCATGACACACACTCACACAGACACACACACACTCTAAACTGAAATGGGGCAGAGAGGGGAGTGACATGCAGAGAACGACCGCGGGCTGGAATCGAACCCGGGTCCGCTATATTTTGGTATAATTTCATGTCACATTCACATTGTCAATTTTTTTTTACGAGTACTTTGAACTTACTTTTTCTAAATTAATTGAGTTAACCAAACTAGATTTCTCCCTCTGCCTTCAAGTCTTTCCAGTGAGAAGTCATTGGTAGTCGGCAAAGTGACGTCGAAAAAGTAGCTTCCCCCCAAACACTGCGTTTTAAAGGAAGACAAACAGTCATTTTGTTTGTCACTTTCTGTGCAAAAAGGGAAACAGTGGCACTTCAGATGTATTGTTAGAAAGAGAAAGAGAGGGAGAGAGAGAAAGAGAGAGAGAGAGAGGAGAGAGAGAGAGAGAGAGATTTTTTTGATTTTTGAAAAAAACTTTATTTTCAGTTTCTTTCAACACAAGACATTTGTCATTTTATACAACCAATCATTTGTTTAGACAGGAAGATGCAACATGAATAAATAAATTAAAACACAGAGTTAAAAGAGAGCTTTCCCTCATTTACTGAACACACAGCTGTTGTGCAGCACCAAACATCTTTAAACTCCGTTAGCGTGTTCATCAGGTCATGGTATCTAAAATCAATTCTTTATCCTGGCTTTTATCAGTGTGCAAAACATATCTCTTAGTCCAAGGCCTGCCTCCCCCTCCACCTGATTTTTCCTTGTTTTAATAGATCGCCATCTTCGCTTGCCCCACCACATAATTTAAAAAAACACCATTTCTTCGACTCTTTTTTGTTATAACCAGCACCACCAATAAAACCCGCCTCCGACCACACCTCTCCACACATTAAAAACACAGCTTTTAAAATGTGGAATAAAACAATGAGTCTGTGACAGTCAAGATAACAGTGGATCAGGGTTTCATCTTGGTCACAAAAAGGACAAGTCTTTAAAACAGTGGGGTTGATTTTGGAAATAAAAACATTGACGGCCAGCGCCCCCTGCAGGATCCTCCATTGGAGGTCCCCTGTCCTTTTATTTAGTGGAGGCTTGTATAGAAGCCTCCACACAGGTGTCCGTCCCTGCAGCCTCTCTCTCCATACTGTTTCCCTGTTGGTGCTCAGTTTCACCTTTTGCGTAGCCACCACACAGTACTTGTACAATGTTTTCCCCGAAAGTAATTGTAAATCCTGCATGGACTTAGAAATGCCCCTTGGTTTGTCCAGCCCGCTCTGGTCCACGGACAGACTGAGTTCTGGGAACGGATCTCCCTGGTCCGGTATCTCCGCCCCGCTGCTGTACTCCCTCAGCATCTCGTGCTCCTCTGCGCTCAGCCTGCTGCTCCATTGGTTCAGGATGTGTCTGGTGTGTCGGCTGGACCTCAGGCCCAGGAGAGAGGCCACAGCCTGCGTGTTGTGCAGCCCGGGCCCTGCCACGTCCACCACCTGCCTCAGCCTGACCGTCCCCGTGGAGCGAAGGCGCTGGGTGAGGCCAGGGCTGCTGCCGTCTTGTATGTCCAGCCGGGCCCCGCACACCAGGGGCTCCTCCAGGAGCCAGAAGAGAGAGGCTGCAGGCCCCAGTCTGTCCCATTTAAAAAGTGTCCACGCTTTAAAAACACCATGATAAAAAGGAGGCAAGTTACACACACGATAAAAATCACAATTCACTAAAAACAAAGACTTGTCTAAAACGAGGCCAGCTATCCTCCTTAAAATGATGCCTGTTACTTGCCTCCAGACGACATCATCACAGCAGGAAAGGTAACGCTTTACAAACTGCAGCCTGAAAGCTGCTGCCCTGCTCTCCAGGTGTATTAAGCCCTGCCCCCCCTCTTCTTTTGGCAGGTACAGTACACTCTGGGGAACCCAATGCAGTTTATCCCAGAAAAAGTTTAATAGGATCGTCTGAATCTTTTGCAGCAGCCCAGCAGGGGGTTCAAGGCACTTGAGCCTGTGCCACAGGGTGGACGCTACCAGGTTGTTAATGATGAGAACCCTCCCTCTGTATGACATGTGGGGAAGCAGCCACCTCCACTTTGCCAGCTTCCCCTCCACCTTTTCCATCACACCCTCCCAGTTCTTTTGCTCAGTTTGCTCATCCCCCAGATGAACCCCCAGGTACCTGAAGCCTCCCCTCTTCCAGGTCAGCCCCCCAGGCAGCTTGGGCAGACCAGCAGCCCACCTCCCAACTGCCAGCGCCTCGCTCTTTGACCAATTCACCTTGGCAGCTGAGAGTTTACCAAAGGTTTCAACAACTTTACTCAGTTTATCAATATCATCTTGATTTTTAATAAAAATGATGATGTCGTCTGCGTAGGCTGATGAAATAAAATGTGTGCTGATGTCAGGTAAAAACAGGCCGTCAATAAAAACACGAACATTCTGCAACATTGGTTCTATGGACAGTGAATACAACATACCTGACATGGCGCAGCCCTGTCTAATACCTCTTTGGACATTAAAAGGTTTGCATAGACCACCATTTATCTTCAGCACACTCTCAATGTTCTCGTACAGGACCTTTATCTTAGCTATCAGACCCGGGCTGAGGCCGTACCTTTGTAAAACCTTCCAAAGGTAGCGGTGCTCAACCCGATCAAAAGCTTTTTCCTGGTCTAACGAAACCAGACCAGCATCTAAGCCCAATGAACCGGAGGCTTCCAAAATATCTCTAATTAATGACACATTGTCAACAATAGACCTGCCAGGCACACAGTAAGTCTGAGTCCGGTGGATGAGCTGCTCCATCACTTTCTTCAGCCGGTTGGCCAGGGCTTTGGACAGCAGCTTGTAGTCAGAGCACAGCAGTGAGACGGGGCGCCAGTTCTTAATCTGCTGCAGGTCTCCCTTCTTAGGCAGCAGCGTCAGCACTGCCCTCCTGCAGCTCTGGGGGAGAGAGAGCTCTTCAAAGCTCTCCGAGAAGACCCCCAGCAAATCCTCTTTCATCTCAGTCCAGAACGCTCTGTAGAACTCTGAGGGCAGCCCATCTATGCCGGGGGCCTTACCCCCCTGCACACTCTGCAAGGCTGCAAATAGTTCTGCCTCAGTCAGGGGCCCCTCCAGCTCTCTGTTGGTCTCTTCTGACACCGTGGGCAGGTCCTGACAGAAATCGTTAAAAGCAGCATCATCCTCCTGGTACTCACTGCTGTACAGCTGCACATAAAACTCCACCGCTCTGCTCCTAATGGCTGCAGTGTGCGTCAGCGTCCGCCCATCCTCTGCCTGCAGCGAGTGCATCTGCCTGCTCTGTCCATTCCTCTGCTCCAGGCCGAAGAAAAACTTGGAGGGGGAATCCATAAGCGCAGCACTCTGGAAACGAGACCGGACTAGCGCCCCTGCGCTCTGGCGCCCAGCAGGTCTGCCAGCACGGCTTTTTTAGATTTGAGGTTTTCAATACAACCTCCATTTCCTGTGGACTGTGAGGAACTCTGCAGCTCCACTATATCTACCTCCAGATCTTTGATAGACTTGGCCATGTCACGAGAAACATTGAGAGTGTACTGCTGACAGAGCTGCTTTATCTGTATTTTGCCATGGTCCCACCATTGTTTCAAACAAATAAAATCCCCCTTCCTCTCTCTAAAACCTCTCCAAAAATAAATAAAAACCTCTCTAAAATGCGCATCTAAAAGCAAAGTGGTGTTAAAATGCCAATAAGCAGACTTACTCCTAAGATTTTTAATAAAAACCTCACATAAAACCATGGAATGGTCCGAGAAGCCCACTGGACATATATTACACCTCTTAAAAATGCTAAAATGCTGCGTAAAACAATAAAACCTGTCTAACCTCGCTAAAGATAAAACACGTTCTCTGCTGTGGACCCAAGTGTACTGTCTTATATTGTGGTGGATTTTTCTCCATACATCACTCAGACTATGAGTGTTTTATAAGAGATAGCATAGCCTTCTGAGATGGTGCATGTGGTTCTAGGTGGTTTCTATCACATGTGTGATTTGCTGTGCAGTTAAAATCCCCTCCTAAAAACAAATATTCCTCTGGCTCACACTGCTTTAAAACCAAACTGAGTTCATTTAAAAAGAGAACTCTGCCAGGGCCAGAATTAGGAGCATACACATTAATAAAAACAATATTAAAACGCTCATACTTTGCTTTAACCACAAGCATTCTCCCCTGCACCCGCTCCTCCACCACATAAGATACAGGACTAA
>CM047522.1:26999224-27006724 GCA_026122265.1 Ammodytes dubius | reverse complement strand
TGTCAAAGTTCTGCTCCATATCAGCAGTGACAGGCAGCCTGGCAGGTGTGGCGCAGGAGATGTTTTTTTATACCCTTGAACACTGTCCTATCTCATTTCTGGAAATATTTGAATCCTGACTGTTGTAATGTGATTGGTGGACTCAAATAAAGAATTAAAATGTGTGTGTGTGTGTGTGTGTGTGTGTGTGTGTGTGTGTGTGTGTGTGTGTGTGTGTTTCGTCTCTCTTTATAAATAAAAAAATAAAACACACACACACATGCATACTTACACTCACATACTTACACTCACATACTTACGCTCACTCACTCACTCACTCACTCACACACACACACACACACACACACACACTCACTCACACACACACACACACACACACACACACACCCATCAACCCCCCATACACACAAACAAACCCTATAGTCACATGTGTGCCTCATAAACCCGGCTGTATTGGCTCAACATGCTTTGGGTTTTAACTCAAAGAATGTGGATTTCTGTAGGAGTAAATGTAAACATCTTAAAGGTGCAGTGTGTAATATGACATCATCAAGAAAGTTCTACAAAGTTCTAGAATACAACGTTCCCTGGGTAACCCCAACCCTTTAGAATAATAACAGAAGCTACAGTGGCCTTCAAGGACAAGAACAATTCTACATTTTAAACAATGCACCTGATGACATTCCAACTATGACACTTCCAAGATGGCGGCACACAGGCCTTGGTCCAAGGTATGGAGAAATATGGAGATATATGAGATCCTTTCTAAGGGGAAAAAAAAATATTCTAAAAATTGTTTTCAGCTATTATGCACTAAATTAAATGTACTTATGGATATTATAATTATTTTCTACAAAATCTCCAAGGAAATAAAACCCAAAATTCTACACACTGCAGCTTTAAATGTGCTTGTTGTGTGATTTGGAGCCCCAACTATAGTCACTAAAGAGTTCTGTTAACGTAGTATGTTTCCATCCACAAGTTTTTACTTGAATTAAAGGGGCACTATGTAACTTTGGGTGTGTCAGAGAAGTGAAACATTGTCTAAGGTATATTCTCTTTATAACTGAATAAACAAACTTTCCTCACAGGGAAAATGTGATCCCTGGAACACTGTTTGAAGTTAGAAAGCTTCCTGAAAAGTTACTGTTTCACTGTTGTTGTTGTTGTTTACAGCAGCAGGGCCCACAGTTTGGTTTACAAACATATTCTAGTCTTACGTTTGGTTCCAGGTTCCTCAAAATAGTTTTGTTTTGATGTATGATGATATAATTATTCAATACTTAGAATTACTTGTAGAGAAAGTGTGTGTGTGTGTGGTGGGGGGGGGGGGGGGGGGGGGGGGGAGAGAGGAGGAACTGTGCAGATAAAACACACCACAACATATTATAGTGGGCAGAAGTTATCATTGAAGGTTTGATTATTTTTGTGTGACTTTGTATTTTCATGAAAATGTTGCATATTGTGCCTTTAATAATTCAGAGTTGTGGACGCGTTGACCTCTCTCCGTCTCTATTTCCCCTCTCTCTCTCTCTCTCTCTCTCTCTCTTCTCTCTCCTCTCTCTCTCTCTCTCTCTATATAAAATATATATATATATATATATATATATATATATATATATTTCTATCTCCCTCTGTCTCTCTCTCTCTCTAGATATATCTATATATAGATATACATATATCTGTCTCGCTTTCTCTCTCCCTCTATCTCTGTCTTTCTCTCTCTGTCCCTCTCTCTTTCTTTGTCTCTCTATCTGTATCTCTCTCTCTCTCTGTCTCACTTTCTCTACCCTCTCATCACTATACCTCTCTCTCTCTCTCTCTCTCTCTGATCCTGTTTCCTTTTGCCTCCAAATAATTCATAAGCTCGACCTGCTGTTATATTTATATTTATCTATATAAAGAAATGTATTTCAGGCTTTAGTCTAAGAGTGTGTGCGTTGTGTGCGTGTGTGCGTGTGTGTGTGTGTGTGTGTGTGTGGTGTGTGTGATTTTGCGTTCATAAGAATGGCCCAAACGGACGGACAACTTTAAAAACATAATGCCTTTGGGCTTCAACTATGCCTGGCCAGTTTATATACATAATGAATATTTGTCATCCAAGACACCTGTCCAAAACGATAACTGAAAGCAGAAAATGACTAATACAAATGAAAAATTAAACCTAATTGTATCATTTTTCTGACAGTTTAAAATTAAAGGTACAGTGTGTAATATGACATCATCAAGAAAGTTCTACAAAGTTCTAGAATGCAGCGCTCCCTGGGTAACCCCAACCCTTTAGAATAATAACAGAAGCTACAGTGGCCTTCAAGGACAAGAAACAATTCTAAATTCTAAAACAATGCAGCTGATGACATTCCAACTATGACACTTTCAAGATGGCGGCACTAGGCCTTGGTCCAAAATATGCAGAAATATGGACATATATGAGACCCTTTCTAAGGGAAAAATTAATTATTCCAAAAACAATTTTCAGCTATTATGCACTAAATTAAATGTACATATGGATATTATAATTATTTTCTTACCAAGTCTGCTATGAAAAAAATCCCAAAATTCTACACACTGCAGGTTTAAAAATTATATTTATATTTATTTTTCCCCTTTTCTCTGCAGACGTTTCTGGCGGCCAATCAACCAAGTCTTTCCTGCTGAGGACGACGTCAACAAACATGTGGAGGACAACTGTGAGTTTCTTCTTCTGTCTCTGAAATGAAGGCTCTGTCTTCTTCTAATGATTTTACACCGTAGATTTATGTTCTTTGATAACATGTACACATGCCTCGATGTAAAAAAAATAAATGCTTAAAGGCCCTGGCAACCCAGAGACCTAAATATATGACATTAATATTGTGTTTTCTCTACAAGCTGTTTACAGTTATCCAATAAAAAATTTATTTTCATAAATATTATAAAATTTCGTCTAAAAAACTGCTTTTTTGCTGTCTAGAACATTTAGCAGGGTGGTGTGGGCGTGGTCAATAACGTTCTGTAAGGGAACGTTCTCTCACTCACGGTGCTGAGCAGGTTAAGCCCAGTTCAGACCAAAGATTCACCACACAATGAAACGCAAACTTGAAAATGTTGCAAATGCTCAATGAGCCTGACTGGCAGTTCACACTGCTGCACGGGCTGCGACGGTAGCTGGTTTCCCTAGCAACGGTGAATGCTTTGGCACAGCTGAGAGCGCAGCTCAGAATCACTTGCATCCTGCTAGAAAGTAACTTATTATTATTAGCCTATATAGGCTAGCTTTGCAATTAGTTGTATGCTATTTTTTCCCCACCACAACCGCAACCTATTTAATTGAAACAAGTGTCTGTGTCACAATGAAAATATATAAAAATATCTCTGTCTCATATTTAGGCTATTGTTAGACTATCTCTTATTAGTTTATTTCCCATTTAACTTGCAAAAATCTTATTTTAGGCATATGCATTTTTAAAATCAGATTTTTCTGTGGATAGGAGTGGGAATAGAGGAGAGAGAGAGAGAAAACGGAGTCTGATTATGTTTCTCATCACGTGAGCTGATGCGATATACGGTTCAACAGTGTGGAGACCCGCTGTTGAAGTACGCTACAGGCATAGCCGCGGAAACATATTCTCAGAAGGGAGTGCTGACAAAAAAGAAGCTCTGCCTGCACTTAAATAATATAACTCGCTACATTGATTAAAAAAATGTCGGGTCGTTTTATATTCGGGGTCTAATATTCAGCGTCCAGTTATGGACTGACCGTTACCAGAGCGATCATTCAGCTTCAGGGCTTGTGTCCAACTTGTTTTTTATTTTCGGGTGGAGCACGAGCTGCGCACTCAGATGCGGCCGGACAGAGGTGTGTGCGCTTGGATAGAGAACGAAGTGACGAGAGGAAAAAGAGACACGTGAAATGGCCCCACATCCCCAGCACTGAATTCAAAGCCTCGACTCATTATGTTGTGAGTCGACGTGTCAGAGGCATGAATCGGCGCAGCGATCGACGTTGCGCAGTCAGTTATAGAGACATGTCTCTGTGTAGGCTATCAGGGCTCGGGACATGCAATCGGCTCGTGAAAGCATGTCCCCTCTATAACGTCAACGTGCAGGAATCCCCGTGTGATCATTTAGTCTTAAACCACATAGTTTTTTCTGCACGGCGGGCTCGGCGAGGGCTCACTGTGAACGTCACCATCACAGTGTTTCACCGGGGGTGCGCGCTGCTTCGCTCAGACGGGGCTTTGAGTGTAGGCTCAGGCGCAAAGAGACAGTCTGTATCACTTGCGCGGCACCAGAGAGATGGCATAGAATTGTTTTTATAGTCTTTAAGAATCGCGTGACGTGTGAAAACAAAACTCCAAGCCAAAATTCGAATTTGAAATTTTCTAACGAGAAGTCCAATGTATGTTGGAGTGGAGATGCGTGTGAAAACGGCTTGTCATGCGACATTCGAATCAGGATTTTTCAAATGCTCGACCAACTGACATGGAAGTATGTTTGCGGGGGGTTGGCAGCTATTCCTAAAACCTTTCATATACATATTAACATTCATTTTACTCCCCAAATAACATAGTTACAAGGATTTAGTGGATTTGGGTTGCCAGGGCCTTTAAAGGAATACTTCACCCATACAGAACCAGCACTCTAACATTATGAAATCACTATTATAATATATTGAATTACGTTTTTCTTCCCTCAGTCTTTCCTCAGTCTTCTCTTGGCCCAGCTATCCTGTTAATCCTAACCGTATACATTTTACCATGTGTGATGTCACACTAGTAAAATGTAGAGTTATACAGTGAAACCATAAAACACTCTTTCTGCCTTTTCTCAGGCTAGGATGAACCGATTTCAATTTTTTTTCGCACATTTATACTACATAGGATCTCAGAATTCAATACACCTTCATATTCAAACCGGTGAAGTAGGCCTTTAATGTCTGTTTTTCAAAATGCCCCAAGTAACTTTGTGCCCTCTCCTGTGTCTGTCAGGTTCGTTGATGTACCTGAATGAAGCCACTCTGCTCAACAACGTCCGAGTGAGATACAGCAAAGACAAGATCTATGTAAGTGCAGACATGGACACACTCACTCACTCACTCACTCACACTCACTCACTCACTCACTCACTCACTCACTCACATCACTCACTCACTCAACTCACTCACTCACTCACTCACTCACTCACTCACTCACTCACTCACTCACTCCTCACTCACTCACTCACTCACTCACTCACTCACTCACTCACTCACACTCACACTCCACTCTCACTTCCTCTCTCTCTCTCACTCACACACTCACACTCACACCACTCACTCACTCACTCACTCACTCACTCACTCACTCACTCACTCACTCACCTCACTCACTCACTCACTCACTCACTCACTCACTCACTCACTCACTCACTCACTCACTCACTCAACTGTTATTGTTCAAAATATAACTTCATGGATATTACAAATAGCTTTTAAATTGCCAGTAAAGATATATATATATATTTTTTTAAAGATATTTTTGGGGGCATTTTCTGCTGCAATGTAACAGTAGAGATGTTGTTATGTTCAACCAAACTTTAACTGAACTTAAACTACAGCCAGAGGCACAAACACAGTGAAGGAAACTAGATGCAGTGTTAGGGGAAATATGTGTTTGTTTGAACCTGCCTGGAGCAACTTTTGGGTGGAGCACACACACACCACGCACGCACACCCGCACGCACACAAGCACGCACATAAACACAGACAGACAGACAGACAGACAGACAGACAGACAGACAGACAGACAGACAGACAGACAGACAGACAGACAGACAGACAGACAGACAGACAGACAGACAGACAGACAGACAGACAGACAGACAGACAGACACACACACAGACAGACAGACAGACAGACAGACAGACAGACAGACAGACAGACAGACACGTCATCACTGCAGGACTCAGGTGACCTCAGGTGTGTTTTAATGAGTCATGTGCTGTTGGCTGAGAACCAGACTTGGTGCACACTGACATCTAGTGGCAGAAACATGGAACTACAGTCAGAGAAAAGGACAAAAAATAATCCCCAACGTCTTCCTTACAATGTATTGACTAATAGATACTAATACATTTTCACTAATAGTTTTTTTCCATTTTTTTTCTTAATTCAACATTTTTCTTTTCCTGTTAGTTTTATTGAATACTACAACTTTCACTTTACTACTTCTGAACATACATCTGGAAATAAACCTTAAACTGAATTGATCTTGACTTAAAATCAAGTTATCTGTATTTTTTTTGGATTGTTTTAGATATGTAATGAAATGATAAATGGTAAATGGACTTCATAGGAAAATTGTTTGTTTATATTAAAGGGACACTGTGTAACATTTTAAGTAATTTATTCGCTAAAATCAATATCCTCATTCATAAATATGTCCTCATTGGTGTAAAATCACCTCTGCCAATAATCTGAGTTATCCTCCTGAGCGGAGAATTACAAATATTAATATTACATTTTGTACATTGAGCGGGCAAGTCTTATGGAGAAATCCATGTATGGCCGAAAGGGACATAAAGCACTATCAGGCAAACTTTTTTGAAATCTGTAACTTAAATATCCCAAAAGGTATTGTACAAGGTTTTGATTTATATTTTCAACATACAACATACAATACATTGAAAGAATTCCATCCGATACGAAGCTGATCAAATTGAGTACAGACACTTACTGATCTCCTTAATGCGTTGAGTCGTGTTGTTTTTATCTCCTAAAGTTCTTACTATGTGTTACTGTATCTTCTGAGCCGACTATGTTGTTTTTTAATCTTTGTTTGTACATGCATTTTATTTCTGTAATTTTAGCTTGCCTTTTAAATATCTGGCAGGGGACAACAGATGCAAACTAGCCTCTTACTAGGCTAACTCTGGCTCACTTAAAGTCTGACTGTTTATTAGTGTGCAATGTCCCTCAAATAAACCCATACATGCAAATTTCAGATGGGCTTTATCAGACCCGCTCCACTGACATGCTTATGCTTTATGTCCCACAAGCCCGGTCTGAGCTGGGAAAGACAGCTTTTAGCTTCAGTGCCCCCGACTCCTGGAACAACTTACAGCAACAAATTAAACTAAATACCTTCATATCCTTTAAACAATTTAAAACAAACTATCTTAAATCTGCCAAACTCTACCTGTAACTGTTTTAATTAGGCTATATTGTACTTTCACCCATTTAATTTTAATTGCTGCCACTCTTCACCACTGTGTAAATGTTTCAATTGCTTTTTTTCTCTTCACCTGTTGTTGTGTATTTGATGTATTTGCATTGAATATTGTTTATGTATTGTTTTTTTCCTTTGAATTTGTTTTGAACTCGACGTCATTGTAAATGAGGGTCACCCCTCAATTGGTCTCTCTGAGGATAAATAAAAGTTAAATGAAAAAAAAAAATAAAATAATAAAAAAAAATATAATAAAACAATGATATTTCTTTCCTGTGTGCCTGCAGACGTTTGTAGCTAACATCCTGATAG
>CM047522.1:26974224-26979224 GCA_026122265.1 Ammodytes dubius | reverse complement strand
CTTCGCCACTGCCGCCCCATTTATTTACTCTATTTATCTCTATCTTCCTCTGGCTCTTTCAATAGAGAGACAGTCCCTACAAATAGGGGAGACCGGGGATACTCTAGTGAGAATTGCTCATCACCTAAACATCTTTCATTAGTCATTCCTACATTAAATTGAAGCTTAGGGTGTTGGCTTGAAATGTGTACCCATCACTTTTTCTATCTTATTGTAATAAAGAAGAAATTAATCATCAAAGACACCCTTATACATTGTGACAACCAACCCCATCAAGGGGTCGGTTGTCAAACGCTATGGGGTTGTTTGTCACAATGTTATCTTAATGGGAATAATCTTAAAAAGAAGGCAAGAAAGCAGAACTAAATTTGAAAGTTCAATTGCATTGTCAAGTTGACAAATAGGCCTACATAACTTACTGTAGCATTGGCAGCTTCTCTAGCTTGGGATGCACTGGGTTGTTTCGATTTTGTTGCCCTTTTTTCTTTTGCATGCTAGCTGCCTTTTCCTGCTCTATTCTCTCCTTCTCTGGGGTGTCAGTGAGGATACAGCTTGACAATTTATTTTGTTATTGGGTTCCTTTTCTGGCTGCAGCCTGTGGATAACATGTGACAACCAACCCCCCAAAAAATGTGACGACCAGCCCCAACTTGAATTCCTTGCTAGCATCAAGGCCAACAACCATCTGACAACTAATTAGCTTGCTAACCACAATCTAAACTATAGTTTACCCTTCACACTTTTTTAGGGTAACAAGTGTTTTGTTATAAACCCATTGTGTAAAAGCCTAGTAGAAAAATATTGAGGAGCTAAATATTTTCAATTTGACATGAAAAACACAAACAGTCCTCTCACCTCAAATTCAGCAGTCTAACTCCAAGGAAGACTATGTAGGTGACCTCTGATCCCAATTCTGGATATTTACATACCAAAATTTCACAGACAGCGCCTTCTGGTTCCGAGATATAACGATTGTGACAACCAACCCTTGTGACATATAACCCCGTTCTCCCCTATCCTACTCAGAGTAAGAAATAAACTAGTTTTTCAGACAGGGTTGGGCTCACAGTTTGTGGTTTGGATAGACGTCTCTCTAGGGTGGTCATTGTACGGAGGGGGGGGGGGAGCTCTTAAAGGGGCAGTGTGTAATATGACATCATCAAGAAAGTTCTAGAATGCAACGCTCCCTGGGTAACCCCACCCCTTTAGAATAATAACAGAAGCTACAGTGGCCTTCAAGGACAAGAACAATTCTAAATTCTAAACAATGCACCTGATGACATTCCAACCAACATGGATGCCTCCAGAAGACCTGCCTGCTCAATGTACAAAATGTAATATTATTATTGTATATTAATTCTCCACTCAGGAGGATAATTCAGATTATTGGCAGAGGTGATTTTACACCAATGAGGACATATTTATGAATGAGGATATTGATTTTAGCTAATAAATTACTTAAAATGTTACACAGTGTCCCTTTTTAAATAATATTTATTTGTTTTACTATTTGGCAAACGTCAACGCTTTTTTTTTTTCAATTTGGAGAAAATAAAACTCTGATAAGTCTCTTTTTAGCTTTTCAAAGTCTAGCCAAGTCCTATTCCAAAGAGATGAGACTTTGGCAGATGACCAAGATCAAAACCATGAAGCCTTTTTATGAACGGCTAGCCTTCAAGGGAACATTACACAACTGGTGGCCGGACCCATCAGAGATACTTAGAGGCTGAAATGGTGCTAGAGAATCAGTGGGCGCTCGCACTTTTTAAAATTGAAAAAGTTAGTAGAACTCAAAATTGAAGTTTGAATGGGATGGCACAATTTTTCACTTTTTGGAAGTCTTAATAATAATAATAATGGATTGGATTTTTATAGCGCTTTTCAAGGCACTCAAAGACGCTTTACAGGGTTCCAGGTTCCATTCATTCACACACAGTCATACTGGTGGTGGTAAACTACCATAGTAGCCACAGCTGCTCTTAGTTCTTAGTTTTTCTCTCAACTCAAAAACTATAAGCTCAGACAACGAATGAAAGATAAATGATTTTAACAAAATATAATTAGTTGGCTTACATGTAGACGGTTCTCATTAAAACTTAAAGCTGCAGTGTGTAGGATTTTGGGTTTTATTTCCTAGCAGATTTTGTAGAAAGTAATTATAATATCCATAAGTACATTTAATTTAGTGCATAATAGCTGAATTTTAGAATTGTTAGAAAGGCCACTGTAGCTTCTGTTATTATTCTAAAGGGTTGGGGTTACCCAGGGAGCGTTGCATTCTAGAACTTTGTAGAACTTTCTCTCTCTCTCTCTCTCTCTCTCTCTCTCTCTCTCTATCTCAATCTCATGTCTCTAATATTCCCCCTCTTCCTTGTCTGCCAGGCGGCTGTGCTATCCGTAAGCAGTCCGGTCAGACCCTGGAGCATTGTGCCGAGCTGCTGGGTCTGGAGCAGGACGACCTCAAAGTCAGTCTCACATCTAGAGTCATGCTCACCACAGCAGGGGGCGCCAAGGGGACCGTGATCAAGTAAGAGACACACACACTGTCTCTCTTTCTTTCTTTCTCTCCCTCTCTCTCTCTCTCTCTGTCTCTCGCTCTCTCTCTCTGTGTCTCTATCTTTCTTTCTCTCTCTCTGTGTCTCTCTCTTTCTCTCTATCTCTCTGTGTCTCTATCTCTCTTTCTCTCTCGCTCGCTCTTTCTTTCTCTCTCTGTGTCTCTATCTCTCTCTCTCTCTTTCTCTCTCTCTCTCTCTCTCTCTCTCTCTCTCTCTCTCTCTCTCTCTCTCTCTCTCTCTCTCTCTCTCTCTCTCTGACTGTCTGTCTCTCACAGACAGACAGTCTCAGCCTCACCTCCATAGTCATGCTCACTACAGCAGGGGGCGCCAAAGGCATGGTTATCAACTAAGAGACACACACACACACACACACACACACACACACACACACACACACACACACACGCTAACTCACTCTCTGTATGTCACTCTCTCACTCACTCACTCAGTCACACACACACTCTCGCCAAAGAAACAGTTAACAAGTAAGAGAGAGAGACACACAAACACATACATTGATATACACACACACACACACACACACACACACACACACACACACACACACACACACACACACACCACACACACACACACACACACACACACACACACACACTCTCCAACACACACACACACACACACACACACACACACACACACACACACACACACACACACACACACACACACACACACACACACACACTGATCCCTCTGACCTTTCCACATCAAACTAATTTCATCCTCCAGATGGCGAACCACTTTATTCATAATTAGTTTTGGCGAAAACATCTCATCTGATGCGGTGTTTACGTTAAGGCCAGTCGCACAGCTGTTTGGCCCCTAGGTGTGTGTGTGTGTGTGTGTGTGTGTGTGTGTGTGTGAAAAAGTGTGTGTGTGTGTGTGAAGGGGTGTGTGTGAGAAAGTGTGTGTGTGTGTGTGTGTGTCTCTCTCTCTCTCTTACTTGATAACCGTTCATTTAGCAAGAGTCTGTGTGACTGAGTGTGTGCGTGCATCTCTCTCTCTCTCTCTCTCTCTGTGTGTGTGTGTGTGTGTGTGTGTGTGTGTGAGTGTGTGTGTGTGTGAAAAACTGTGTGTGTGTGTGAAGGGGTGTGAGTGTAATTTTGTGCATCGATGTATGTGTGTGTGTCTCTCTCTCTCTCTTACTTGATAACCGTTCATTTAGCAAGAGTCTGTGTGACTGAGTGTGTGTGAGTGTGAGTGTGTGTGTGTGTGTGTGTGTGTGTGTGTGTGTGTGTGTGTGTGTGTGAGTGAGAAAGCGTGTGTGGGAAAGTGTGTGTGTGTGTGTGTCTGTGTGTGTGTATCGGCTGAAGTGAGTAAGTGTTTTACCATCTCTCTACAAAAGTGATAACAAGGCAAGCAATACATTACATCAACCATCTGTGTGTGTGTGTGTGTGTGTGTGTGTGTGTGTGTGTGTGTGTGTGTGTGTGTGTGTGTGTGTGTGTGTGTGTGTGTGTGTGTGTGTGTGTGTGTGTGTGTGTGTGCTGAAAAAAAGGTGTTAACACCCAGCCTAGGGTCTGTGTTGCTAGCTACAGTTGGTCCCCTTTGTTTACATTAAAAATGTGTTCCGCTACACGGAATTCCATTAATATTGTACACACACACACACACACACACACACACTCTCTTTCTCACACACACACACACACACACACACACACACACACACACACACACACACACACACACACACACACACACACACCACACGGTCTTACTCAGCACATTCAGTAGCCGTGACTGGTGCTAATGTATAGGTTTGAATTTCCATTTGTTCCGCGCCTGTGTAACTCGTATTTCTTTGAACAACAATATGTCAGACACAATGTGTAAACAAGGTGACAGGGGGAGCTGATTCTGCAGCTTAGTGGGGCTTTGTGTGTGTGTGTGTGTGAGACTGTGTGTGTGTGTGTGTGTGTGTGTGTGTGTGTGTGTTGTGTGTGTGTGAGACTGTGTGTGTGTGTGTGTGTGTGTGTTGTTAAATTGATGAAAACGTTTCATTAAGTTGCAGTACTTTTAGCGTACCATATACAATCCTAAAATAAAATAAAAATATATCTAAGCTGTGTTTCAATCTGCCTAGGATGAAATAAATAAGCTAAAGTATGTCCCAATTGTAGCATTCTGCATGATAAATAGCTACTTTTTATGATCGGCTGAAGTATGTACAACAGAAAACAGAAATAGTATGCGATTTGGATCCACCATCTTTTATCCACCAGTTTACTGCGTTTATTTGCAGTTTCTTCCCCCAGATTAAGTGCTCTATATCTGGGCATTGCCAACACAAACAGAGCCATCGTCACTGGAGGAATGCCAATCTGTGGCAGCCTCTAGTACAGAGTGTTTAATTTATCACCTCTTGATGCTGGAATTATGTCTCTAAGGGCGCACTTACTCTTAGCCTGGTCCTACCAG
>CM047522.1:26954224-26959224 GCA_026122265.1 Ammodytes dubius | reverse complement strand
TGTGTTCCGAATCTCCTCCTCTTTCTTTTTTCTATTCTACATACTACATCCGACGATAAAAATAATCTAGTTAGGATGCAGTAGGCTTACTATTGGGACATACTTTACTCTCTTATTTCATCATAAGATTTTTCATAGATTTTTTTTTTTGTGCATTTTTATGCTTTATTGATAGTGCAGAGAGACAGAGTTGAAATGGGGCAGAGAGAGGAGTGACATGCAGAGAACGACTGCGGGCTGGAATCGAACCCGGGTCCGCTGCTGGCCGAGGCCCATGGGAGGGGGACAGACACGCCCTACCAACTGAGCTAAGGGCGCCCCCCCTCCATAATCATTCTTAATACTATATTCACAATCGATCGTTTTAGACACATTTTTACAGAACCGATTTTGGATGCATCCTTTTTTTCATTTTTAGAATTAAAGGATAAAGGATTCTTCCATATGTACAGGTCTAACAAAAATTCATTTTCAGCATGTTTTTAAGAACAAAATGTCTCATAAATCAGACAATTAACAACATATGAGCAAATCCCAAAAACACTTTTTCTAATTATTATTTTATTTATTTTTTTCAGACTAAGTTTGTTGAGAAGAACAACGACGCCCTCCACATGTCTCTGGAGTGTCTGGTGAGCGAGTCCAGAGATCGCTTCGTACGAGAACTCTTTGAAAACTCAAACAACAGCAAAGACGCCAAGAAGCAGAAAGCCGGGAAACTCAGCTTCATCAGCGTGGGGAACAAGTTCAAGGTTAGTACAACTGCAACCAGGTGATATTACTGACATCTTTAAAGGTGCTGTATGAATGAATGAATGAATGAATGAATGAATGAATGAATGAATGAATGAATGAATGAATGAATGAATGAATGCATTTTTATTATTGTGTCATGTCCAAACAAGGACCCATCCCCTTCGGGATTATAAGACACCAACAACTGTATCAAATTCAAATGATAACATTCACTTCCTGTAAATGGTGATCACATTTCACAGTAGGACAACAAGGAAACAGACGCAAACAGAAGAAAAGAAAACCAAACATAACGATCTCATTTATAAGTGTTTTTTGTTCTCTTGGCCCAGGCCTTCTCCAGATAGCCAGCAAGGGCAAATACCTTAAAGTCAAAGAGCCACTTTAGCCTGTCTGCATCATTCATCCACATGAAGTCAACATCACCACACTGATCGAACAATCTCTGATGCTGTAAGCGGAATGGTTCTTTTAGCTAACTTCCTGTCAGTTACTGCAGTTAGCAGTCCCCTCGCTCGTCCCTACGTCACCACATTAATGCACTGCGGTCTTCAAGCAGCAAGTTATCTAGCATCATCTCAGATCCATAAGTGTGATAAAACATGATAGAAACCATCAAAACAGACATTGGGAAGGATTTTTACCTGCTCCGCCATTGTAGGCGCATAAACATTCACCCATCTGTCGCTCTGGCGTGCACCGGCAGTGAGACCATGAGTGAGACGAGTGTCGGTTTGTAGCGTTCTCTCTTCTGATTGGATATAAATTTCGGGATACTCCAATAAGTTTATTTGCCGATTACATGCAGAGCAGCTGACTGAGAGATCGGCTTTATTAAAACGCGTACACTATATAAGTGATCACTGTATGAATAAAGAGCGATTTAACACTTATATTAACATAAATAAACCGCTTACTTCACCTTTAAGTTTTTATAATCTTAAAAATGCATTTTCAGCATATTTTTGGCCAAAATCAGTTCTGTAAAAGGCAAAACTTTGGACTATAATATGTTGTAAAAAAACACGTTATCAATTACACTTGGTTGTGTGGTTTTTTCCTCACCAAAAACATGCTGAAAATGCATTTTTAAGATCATAAGAAAAAGTTAAGAATTGTAATAAAGGGGGTTGTTCTGAATTTTGGACATAGGGTCTCATTCCCAAGTCAACAAGGGTGTTATTTATCATTGGAGACAGTTTTCAAAACATTTCATCAGTCGTTCTAGTTGCAGAGTTGTGTGTGTGTGTGTGTGTGTCTCTGTGTGTGTGTGTGTGTCTCTGTGTCTCTGTGAGTGTGTGTGTGTGTGTGTGTGTGTGTGTGTGTGTGTGTGTGTGTGTGTGTGTGTCTCTGTGTCTCTGTGAGTGTGTGTGTGTGTGTGTGTGTGTTTGTTTGTCTCTGTGTGTGTGTGTACAGTAGCGACAGTAGATTGTTGCCAAAACTTCCCCGGTGACACCAACTTATCAAGATATCTCTAGTGTTTGTGACAGTGATTTATGGAGGCTGCGAAAATGCTATACACAGCACCTTTTAAACAGCAAAGCCCTGGCTCTGGTGCCTTAGTAACTATACTGACAGACCCTGCGTTCCAATCCCCATACTTCCCTACTATTTAGTATGCCAGAAAAAGATTTAGGATGTCCCAATACATGCAGGTCAATTGTAGTAGTATGCTGAAAATACACAAATGCCCCACTAACTCCAATAGCATTTTGAAGTATTCGTCTTTATTCTTGACATTTCTCGACATAATGAAAAAACAAAATCTTCCTTATCTGATTTTTTTTTTCTCTCTCCAGTCTGTGGCCCTAAAACTATTCTGTACTTTAGTATGTAGTGTAGTAAAAAGACTAAACCTCTTCTGTTCTTTAGTATGTAGTGTAGTAAAAAGACTAAAACTCTTCTGTACTTTAGTATGTAGTGTAGTAAAAAGACTAAAACTCTTCTGTACTTTAGTATGTAGTGTAGTAAAAAGACTAAAACTCTTCTGTACTTTAGTAGGTAGTTCAGTAAAAAGAAAAAGTGTGTGATTTGGACCACAGGGAGAGTTTGGTTCTTATGGTCAGAATGACTCGGTCAGAGCTCAAGTTTACGGCAATAAAAAGGTTCCTTAAATGCATCTTAAGGGCAGACACTGCAGGGAAACATGTTTTTTTCAAGCACTGGTCAATTTTGAGATTTTGTCTATTTATCTTCCATAACATGTCTTCTTTCATACTAGGATAAATCAAAAGGTCCAACATGTACATTCAGGTATTTATTTGACTAAACCTTGTCTGTTTGCGTCAGTATATTTCTCCTATACAACCATCTTTAACGGACATTATCTCAACATTAGTATTTTTTGCAATACTCTGAACCAAAAATCGCAATTGCTAGAGCACTTACATCAACTAAACTTTCCATAATTATTTTTTAATTTTTTTTAAAGATATTTTTTTGGCATTTTTATGCTTTATTGATAGTGTAGAGACAGAGTTGAAATGGGGCAGAGAGGGGAGTGACATGCAGAGGACGGCCGCGGGCTGGAATCGAACCCGGGTCCGCTGCTGGCCGAGGCCCATGGGGGGGGGGGGGGGGGGGGGGGGGACGCCCTACCAACTGAGCTAAGGGCGCCCCCCCTCCATAATCATTCTTAATACTATATTCACAATCAATCATTTTAGACACGTTTTTACAGAACATATTTTGGATTCATCCTGTTTTTATTTTTAGAATTAAAGGATAAAGGATACTTCCATATGTACAGGTCTAAAAAAAAAACATTTTCAGCACGTTTTTAAGAACAAAATGTCTCATAAATCAGACAATTAACAACATATGAGCAAATCCTTCCGTAATAACCTCCAGAATAGTGCTGAGAATGATTATGGAAAGTTTAGTTGATGTAAGTGCTTTAGAAAGTTGAGATTTTTGGTTCAGAGTATTGAAAAAAAAACTCTCAAAAATGTACCTGTGCTTCAAATAATTAATCTTTTTGCCTGCAGTCTTCTGCCTAAGGGAATAATAATGCAGTGACCAGGAAAAGTTTTAGTCAGACATTTTTTTTTGATGATTCATTAGGAATAAAACAATTTGATGAACAAAGCATTTTCTTTCTCTTAACCGTTTTTTTTTGTTAAGGTTGTAGTTATGCCTCCCGTTTAAAAAAAATGCAACTGTATAGCAGAAAATTAAGAATGTATATATACTAAAAGGTGCTCCAAAGGACTTTCAGTGTGTGTTCATTCTAGCGCCCCCCTTTGGACAAAAAGCGGTAGTGTTTTCACCACGCCAGCTGTTGTTCCTGGGTGAACGTATACCCCATCCCCATGACAAAGGCATTAAGAGAAACTATGTAAAAAAAAATAGCATTCTTTGCACTGATGGTCTCGTTTGCTGTTACATGTAATTTATGATCATCAGAGGAAAAATGAGACTGTTTCAGAAATATTTAAAAGTTCCTCGTAGCACCTTTAAGTAAAGACAAAACCTTATCAAGAAAGCCCACTCTAAGCAAGCTGTAGTAGCCAAGAAAACTGTATTGCTACTACTTAGCAGTTTGTGTGTGTGTCTGTGTGTGTGTGTGAGAGAGAGTGTGCGTGAATGTGTGTGTGTGTGCCTGTGTCTGTGTGATAATGTGTGTGAGAGAGGGTGTGAATGCGTGTGTGTGTGTGTGTGTGTGTGTTCATGTCTCATTTATGCATTGAACAAAAATGTCAATTAATGCACATTTTATTAAAGTTTTTTTTTCATCCCTAGACCCAGAAATCGGATTTAGCTTTTTGCTTTGCTAGTCACTTGAAAACGTTAAAGAAATTAATCCTTTTTTGAAGTGTGTGTGTGTGTGTGTTTCTCTCTCTTTGTGTGTGTGTGTGTGTGTGTGTGTGTGTTTCTCTCTTTGTGTGTGTGTGTGTGTGTGTGTGTGTTTCTCTCTCTTTGTGTGTGTGTGTGTGTGTTTCTCTCTCTTTGTGTGTGTGTGTGTGTGTGTGTGTGTGTGTGTGTGTGTGTGTGTGTGTGTGTGTGTGTGTGTGTGTGTTTCTCTCTCTTTGTGTGTGTGTGTGTGTGTGTGTGTTTCTCTCTCTTTGTGAGTGTGTGTGTGTGTGTGTTTCTCTCTCTTTGTGAGTGTGTGTGTGTGTGTGTTTCTCTCTCTTTGTGTGTGTGTGTGTGTGTGTGTGTGTGTGTGTGTGTAGTTCTGACATCTTGCAAACTAAGAGGATCGCTAATTAAACCACACTTGTACTTTTAACAAAAAGCTTATTAAG
>CM047522.1:26936724-26949224 GCA_026122265.1 Ammodytes dubius | reverse complement strand
CACACACACACACACACACACACACACACACACACACACACACACGCGCGCGCGCGGCGCGCGCGCACACACACACACACCACACACACACACACACACACACACACACAAACTACTTTCTCACACACTCTAAGCTCTTAACCCTTATACTGATAAATGATGTGCTTAGACTTGGGACCCTTAACAGACCGAATACAATCAAACAAACACAGAAAAATGTCTTGTTCTGTTTTTTTTATTATTATTATTATTAAACTTGGATTTATATAGCGCTTTTCTTTGGTACTCAAAGCGCTTTACAGGGTTCCAGGTTCAATACGTTCACACACAGTCATACCGGTGGTGGTAGACTGACAGAAGCGAGGCTGCCATTCAGCGCCTAAGGCCCCTCCGACCACCACCTCAAACATACAGCAGTCATACACATTCACACGAGGCAAGGTGGGTGAAGTGTCTTGCCCAGGGACACAACAACCATGACACTGGTGGCAGAGCGGGGATCGAACCTCCAACCCTTTGATCATTGGCCGACCCGCTCTACCAACTGAGCCACAGTTGCCTTAATGGCGTCCTGAGATTTTTTTGACCAGCTTAAGAGTTCTAATAACAGTAATATGTATATACTACATACTAAAAGCCCTACTAACGTCCTTCCTCCTACATACTCAACATGTATATACTACATACTAAAAGCCCTGCTAACGTCCTCCCTCCTACATACTCAACATGTATATACTACATACTAAAAGCCCTACTAACGTCCTGCCTCCTACATAGTCAATATGTACAGTGCTGTGAAAAAGTATTTGCCCCCTTCCCGATTTCTTATATTTTTTCACATTTGTCACACTTAAATGTTTCAGATCATCAAACTCATTTTAATTTTAATCAAATATAACCTGAGTAAATATCAAATGCAGTTTTTAAATGATGATTTCATTTATTAAGTGTAAAAATCTATTCAACCGTACCTAGCCCTATGTGAAAAAGTAATTGCCCCCTTTAATAAATCAATCGATTGACCACATATTTTGGAATGTTGAGTTTAATTTAGTGATCACACCCAGGCCTGATTACTGCCAGACCTGTAGAATCTAGAAATCACTTAAATAGAACCTGTCTGACACAGTGAAGTTGACTAAAAGATCTCAAAAAGCAGCACATGATGCCACGATCAAAAGAAATTCAAGAACAGATGAGAAACAAAGTCATTGTTATCTTTAAGTCTAGAAAGGATTACAAAGCCATTCTAAGACTTTGGGACTCCAGCAAACCACAGTGAGAGCCATAACTTACGAATGGAGAAAACTTGGAACAGTGATGAACCTTCCCGGGTGTGACCGGCCTACCAAAATAACTCCAAGAGCTCATCGACGACTCATCCAGGAGGTCAGAAACGAACCCAGACTAACATCTAAAGAACTGCAGGCCTCACTTGCCTCAGTTAACATCAGTGTTCATGATCCCACCATATGACAGACACTTGGCAAAAATGGCCTCCATGGGAGAGTTCCAAGGCAAAAGCTTCTAATGACCAAAAAGAACACAAAGGCTCGTCTCACATTTGTCAAACAACATCTTGATGATCCCCAAGACTTTTGGGAAAATATTCTATGGACTGACGAGTCAAAAGTAGAACTTTTTGGAAGGCCTGGTTCCTGTTAAATCTGGTGTAAAACTAACACAGCATTCCACCATAAGAACATCATACCAACAGTCAAACATGGTGGTGGTGGTGTGATGGTCTGGGGCTGCTTTGCTGCTTCAGGACCTGGATAGCTTACCATACTTGATGGAACTATGAATTCTGCTCTCTACCAGAACATCATGAAGGAGAATGTCCGGCCATCAGTTTGTCACCTCAAGCTCAAGAGAACTTGGGTGATGCAGCAGGACAATGATCCCAAACATACCAGCAAGTCCACCTCTGAATGGCTCAGAAAAAACAAAATAAAATGTATGGAGTGGCTTAGTCAAAGTCCGGACTTAAAACTGATTGAGATGCTGTGGCGTGACCTAACACAGGCAGTTCATGTTTGAAAACCCTCCAATGTGGCCGAATTAAAACAATTCTGCAAAGAAGATAGGGCCAACATTTTACCAGAGCGATGTAGAAGACTCATTGCCAAGTGATCACAAACATTTGGTTGCAGTTGTTGCGGCCAAGGGTGGCACAACCAGTTATTAGGTTTAGGGGGCAAATACTTTTTCACGTGGGTGTAATAGGTTCTGGTTAACTATTTACATTCAATAAAAATAATGAAAATTCAAAAGCTGTATTCTGATTTCAATAGAGTTGTCTTTGTCTTAAATTATAAATGTTTTGATGATCTGAAACAAATAAGTGTGACAAACAAGCAAAAACAGAAGAATTTAGGAAGGGGCAAATACTTTTTCACAGCACTGTATATACTACATACTAAAAGCCCTACTAACGTCCTCCCTCCTACATACTCAACATGTATATACTACATACTAAAAGCCCTGCTAACGTCCTCCCTCCTACATACTCAACATGTATATACTACATACTAAAAGCCCTACTAACGTCCTCCCTCCTACATACTCAACACATGTATATACTACATACTAAAAGCCCTATTAACGTCCTCCCTCCTACATACTCAACATGTATATACTACATACTAAAAGCCCTACTAACGTCCTCCCTCCTACATACTGAACTTTTTTTGACCAGCGTAAGAGTTCTAATAACAGTAATATGTATATACTACATACTAAAAGCCCTACTAACGTCCTCCCTCCTACATACTCAACATGTATATACTACATACTAAAAGCACTACTAACGTCCTCCCTCCTACATACTCAACATGTATATATACTACATACTAAAAGCCCTACTAACGTCCTCCCTCCTACATACTCAACATGTATATACTACATACTAAAAGCCCTACTAACGTCCTCCCTCCTACATACTCAACATGTATATACTACATACTAAAAGCTCTACTAACGTCCTCCCTCCTACATACTCAACATGTATATACTACATACTAAAAGCCCTACTAACGTCCTCCCTCCTACATACTGAACTTTTTTTGACCAGCGTAAGAGTTCTAATAACAGTAATATGTATATACTACATACTAAAAGCCCTACTAACGTCCTCCCTCCTACATACTCAACATGTATATACTACATACTAAAAGCACTACTAACGTCCTCCCTCCTACATACTCAACATGTATATATACTACATACTAAAAGCCCTACTAACGTCCTCCCTCCTACATACTCAACATGTATATACTACATACTAAAAGCCCTACTAACGTCCTCCCTCCTACATACTCAACATGTATATACTACATACTAAAAGCCCTACTAACGTCCTCCCTCCTACATACTCAACATGCATATACTACATACTAAAAGCCCTACTAACGTCCTCCCTCCTACATACTGAACTTTTTTTGACCAGCGTAGTCTAATAAAAGTTATAATCAACTGGCAAGATTTAATGATGATATCTATAAATTAGAATGCTTGTCTCAGCTTAAATGCCTAATCCCTATAACCAGCTACACACACACACACACACACACACACACACACACACACACACACACACACACACACACACACACACACTCCCTATAACAGGCTATAGAGCAAAGATAATTGGACCCGCGATAAAAGCATTTTCTCTTGAAGCGCTTACACTTATCCTGATAAATTATGTCCTTAAACTTCGGAAACTTCGGGAACCTTAAAAGTGCTCCGAGGAACTTTTCAGTTTGTGTTCATTCTTGCGGCCCCCTTACACAGCCTAGGCTATTTTACAGAGCCTAGGCTGTGTATTAACACCAGGTTTTTATTTCAGCGCTCACACAGTACAGACAGGTAGCAGATCATGAGGAGATATTCACTGATTTTGACAACAAGCGTTCTCCAGAATCACTGACTCCACTATGCCCAACACTGGCTACAGCAAGCTCACAGGGTCAAAAAACTCAAAATGCAAAATGGAAAAAATGAAGAGACCAGTCTGGATTGTTCTTAAATCTTCATCTCTACATTACTTATTGAAAATGCTCTTTAATGACAATATTTTCATTGTGAATTTGGTAGAAATGTTGTCAGTAGTTTATATTATAAAACCAAAATGTTCATTCTACTCAAACATATGGCTATAAAGAGTAAAAACAAGAGACACTGAAAATGTGGAGTGGTCTCTTAATTTTTTTCCAGAGCTGTATATGGCGATATACAATCAGCATATTGGCTTTATATGCCTACATGGTACAGTTAAGGTCTAATTGTGACTTTAACGGCTACACCATTTAGTTTTATTATATTATGCAAAAGGGGATCACACATAACAACTTTAAAAAAGCCATAATGGTAAAATGATTTCTGAGGCTTAGCTTAATGAAAATACAACCCAATTAGCAGCATCTGTCCAATATGAAACAGCCTGTCTGCAAACTAGGCCCTTGATACTGGTGTTCAAAGTAAAAATTAGATGTGTGTGTGTGTGTGTGTGTGTGTGTGTGTGTGTGTGTGTGTGTGTGTGTGTGTGTGTGTGTGTATGTGTGTGTGTGTATATGTCTGCCTCTGTGTGTGTGTGTGTGTGTGTGTGTGTGTGTGTGTGTGTGTATATGTCTGCCTCTGTTTGTGTGTGTGTGTGTTTAACTAAGGGGGTCTGAAATAAACAAATATAATGAATTATGTCAAGAGGGAGGGGGGGGTGTGTCGGTCGTGAAAGTCCAATGTATAAACATAGACAGATGGCACTGACACATAAGGGGAAAATGATCACACAGTTAGATACCAGTAGAGTGTACAGGGCTTGTATGAGTAAGGAAAGGCAAGTTTATTTCAGACACAAGGCCATTCAAAGTGCTTTACAGGGGCATGAAATACATCTAGATTATACACTAGTAATTGCATTTACGAAATAATAAAAACAAAAAACAAATGCAGTGCACTGTTATGTTTGGAAAACTGAATGTATACTTAAAGTATCTACAATGAACTTTTAAATATTTCTGAAACAGTCAAATTTTTCATGTTAAATGTAACAGCAAACGAGACCATCAGTGCAAATAATGCTATTTTTATATAGTTTTTTCTTAATACCTTTGTCATGGGTATACGCTCACCCAGGAACAACAGCTGGCGTGGTAAAAACACTACCACTTTTGTCCAAAGGGGGCGCTAGAATGAACACAAACACCTTCAAACTTTAACTCATTGTCCAATGAAAAATTCACTGTCTATGTCCCTCCCCTAATCCTTATAGGTATGGTGTCAGTGTTGGGTTCAGGCCTGTATGCTGCTTTGTATTGTATCTTGTTCAGCACTTTGGTCAACTGATTTTTTTTTTTTTTTAGATTTTTTTTTGTTGGCATTTTTATGCTTTATTGATAGTGTAGAGAGAGAGTTGAAATGGGGCAGAGAGGGGAGTGACATGCAGAGAACGACCGCGGGCTGGAATCGAACCCGGGTCTGCTGCTGGGCCTGGCCCGGGAGGGGGACGCCTTACCAACTGAGCTAAAGGCGCCCCCACACCTTTAAACTTTAACTTTTTGCCCAATGAAAAATTCACTGTCTATGTCCCTCCCCTAATCCTTATAGGTATGGTGTCAGTGTTGGGTTTAGGCCTGTTTGCTGCTTTGTATTGTATCTTGTTCAGCACTTTGGTCAACTGATGTTGTTTTTAAATGTGCTATAGACTTTTTTTTTTTTTTTTTTTTTTTGGCATTTTTATGCTTTTTTATTGATAGTGTAGAGACAGAGTTGAAATTTGTTTTTTTGTCTCCTTAAAGTTATAGTGCGTAGCTTTTTTGTCATATAAATGTCTCTCCTGTGTTCCTTTACAGGCATGGTGTCAGTGTTGGATTTGATGCAGGGCGGCTTCCCCTCGCGAGCTCCATTCCACGAACTCTACAACATGTACCAGCAGTACATGCCCCCCAAACTCTGCCGGCTCGACCCGCGACTATTCTGCAAGGTCAGTCCTCATAGCTTCATCTGCACTGGCCTTAGCCTTGGTCTAAGCTTTGTTTTTGTCTACTTGAAGTTATAGTGCGTAACTTTTTTCATTTAAATAATTGCTATAGTGCACTCATTCAAGGCTGCCTGTGTAGAAAATACACTCACACTAGAAGTTAGCTGTTTTCAAAGTAAGTATTGTACAACGCTGCCTTTCTATATAAGTGTGGCTTATTTTTCCATTTATTCGAAGTTCAATCAATCACTGTTATGTCTTTTGCTACATTATTATTTGGTTTGAATTTGAGTTTCCTACCATCCACTCACTCTAACGCTCTCTTAAAACTATACTGCGTAACTTTTTTCATATAAATGAGTGTTTGTTTACATTCAAGCCATCGCCCAAACGAGTTGACATAAAGTTGATTAAGCCTATTATCAGCTCCACAAAACTCTCTCTGTATTTCTCAGTATGGCAGCGTTTACAAACTGGTGTCCCCCCCACCCCCCCTGACACTGGTGCAGGAGCTCAGAAAAATCCCAAGAAGAGCCCAAGAAATGTTTCAGTTGTTGATTCTACTGCTAAGAAAAATCCTTGAATTCCAGCAGAAAGTATAAAATCCATGCGCCATCACTGAAGGCTTTACCTCATGTAGATGGCGATGCACCGACAGTGTTGTTAGTAATTACTCAGAACTCCTCTTGGGGGGGGCGACAGAAGTTACGCACTATAGCTTTTAAACAGCCTCATTTCCCTGTTTATCAATGGTCCTCTGTGTGTTTCTCTGTTGCAGGCTTTATTCAAAGCTCTGGGTCTGAATGAACACGACTACAAGTTCGGTCTGACAAGAGTGTTCTTCCGGCCGGGAAAGGTAAGATTTATTTTTTTTAAAGTTTGTTTTTTCAAATGAACTGAACCAACAGATGGGATTTCATTTCTCCACTAGATGAATAATTCATTGGGTTGGAGTGTGACATGTGGGTTACTGTGTGTGTGTGTGTGTGTGTGTGTGTGTGTGTGTGTGTGTGGGTTTGTCTGTCTGTCTGTCTGCCTGTCTGCCTGCCTGCCTGCCTGTGTGTGTGTGTGTCTCTGTGTCTGTGTGTGTGCGCGTTTGTCTGTCTGTCTCTGTGTGTGTGTGTGTGTGTGTGTGTGTGTGTGCATGTTTGCCTGCCTGCCTGCCTGCCTGTGTCTGTGTGTGTGTGTGTGTGTGTGTGTGCGCCTGTCTGCCTGCCTGCCTGCCTGCCTGTGTCTGTGTGTGTGTGTGTGAGTGTGTGTGTGCGCCTGTCTGCCTGCCTGCCTTCCTGTCTGTGTGTGTGTGTGTGTGTGTGTGTGTGTGTGTGTGTGTGTGTGTGTTAAGCCTCGTACATTTGTTGCAAAGGACCTCGGTACAAACTGTGCGGGGCAGACTGGACATCTGACACTGTAGATTTCGCTCGGAGGAAAAAATAATATTTACTTAATCCGATGACACACATTACTATTCACGTACCTATGGAAACCTCAGGCAACCGGGGTTTGTTATGTAAGAAGAAAGACAGCTCCAGAAAAAATGAAGAGACCAGTCTGGATTTTTCTTAAATCTTCATCTCTACATTACTTATTGAAAATGCTCTTTAATGACAAAAAACGTATTGGAATTTGGTAGAAATGTTGTCAGTAGTTTATATTATGAAACCAAACTGTTCATTCTACTCAAAACATAGTTAAGTTAAGTTATCTTTATTTGTCAGTTGTACACGAGGCACATTGAAATTCGTCTTTTCGCATATCCCCTCTCATGTTACCACACTTCGGAGCGCAGGGTCAGCCGCAGTACAGCGCCCCTGGAGCATATGGCTATAAATAGTAAAACGAGAGACACTGAACATTTGGAGTGGTCTCTTCATTTTTTTTTCCAGAGCTGTATTTACAGTATTTTTTTAAATGGGCATGTAGGAAAACATGAGGACTTTACTTTGAAAAAACTGAAATACTTCTACTTAAAGGAATACTTCATCCATACAGAACCGGCGTTCTATCATTATAAAATCACTATTATAATATAATGAATGAGGTTTTTCTTCCCTCAGTCTTCCCTTAGCCCAGCTGTCCTTTTAATCAATGACAATGTAGGGTTAGACAGTGAGACCATAAAACACTCTTTCTGCTTTTTCTCAGGCTAGGATAAACCGATTTTTTTTTAAAGTTTGCACATTTATACTACATACAGTATGTGTACAAAACAACGTAATGCGCTTTGAGTCTGTGAAAACCCAGGGGAAAATAAATCCATTTACCATTCACAGTCCTAACCCCGTCCCTCTCTCACCTCTTGTGTAGTTTGCAGAGTTCGATCAGATCATGTAGGACGTTAGTAGGGCTTTGAGTATGAATAGGACGTCAGTAGGGCTTTTAGTATGAATAGGACGTCAGTAGGGCTTTTAGTATGAGTAGGAGGTTAGTAGGGCTTTTAGTATGAGTAGGACATTAGTAGGGCTTTTAGTATGAGTAGGACGTCAGTAGGGCTTTTAGTATGAGTAGGAGGTTAGTAGGGCTTTTAGTATGAGTAGGATGTCAGTAGGGCTTTTAGTATGAGTAGGATGTCAGTAGGGCTTTTAGTATGAGTAGGACGTTAGTAGGGCTTTGAGTATGAGTAGGACGTTAGTAGGGCTTTTAGTATAAGTAGGGCTTTGAGTATGAGTAGGATGTTAGTAGGCCTTTGAGTATGAGTAGGACGTTAGTAGGGCTTTTAGTATGAGTAGGACGTTAGCAGGGCTTTTAGTATGAGTAGGACGTTAGCAGGGCTTTTAGTATGAGTAGGACGTTAGTTAGTAGGGCTTTTAGTATGAGTAGGACGTTAGTTAGTAGGGCTTTTAGTATGAGTAGGACGTTAGTTAGTAGGGCTTTTAGTATGAGTAGGACGTTAGTTAGTAGGGCTTTTAGTATGAGTCCATTACATGCCTTACTAACCCCGTCCCTCTCACCTCTGGTTCAGTTTGCAGAGTTCGATCAGATCATGAAGTCAGACCCCGACCACCTGGCTGAGCTGGTGAAGAAAGTCAACACGTGGCTGATCCACAGTCGCTGGAAGAAGGTGCAGTGGTGCGGGCTGTCTGTCATCAAACGTGAGTACAGAAAACAAACTGTTGATGTGTTTATAATACTGTTACAAAAGAGTCGGCTTTGTTGAAAAAACGAATACAAGATGGCTAAAGTTGCAAAATAATTGAGGTGCCTTTTTTTTCTTTTTTTTTCTTTTTTAAGATATGTTTTTTTTACATTTTTATGCTTTATTGATAGTGTAGAGACAGAGTTGAAATGGGGCAGAGAGGGGAGTGACATGCAGAGAACGACCGCGGGCAAGAATCGGAACATCCTAATCGGAACATCCTAAATCTTTTTTCTACATACTATATAGTAGAAAGTATGCGATTCGGAACGCAACCTTAGAAATGATAAGTATACAGGATTGAATAAACATTAACAATTGTGTGTGTCTTAACCTAGTGACATGGGCTTTATGTCACAAATACTATCATGTGTGGTACTGGGGGGGATTCTTGATGTATGGACAAGGCTTTGAAGTAGGTGAGGGGAGAACGGGGTAATTTGTCACACGGGTTGGTTGTCACAATCGTTAAATCTCGGAACCAGAAGGCGCTGTCTGTGAAATTTTGGTATGTAAATATCCAGAATTGGGATCAGAGGTCACCTACATAGTCCTCCTTGGAGTTAGACTGCTGAATTTGAGGTGAGAGGACTGTTTGTGTTTTTCATGTCAAATTGAAAATATTTAGCTCCTCAGTATTTTTCTTCTAGGCTTTTACACAATGGGTTTATAACAAAACACTTGTTACCCTAAAAAAGTGTGAAGGGTAAACTATAGTTTAGATTGTTGTTAACTAGCAAAACAATGTAAAGCGCTTTGGGTCTGTGAAAAACCAGGGAAAAGAGCTATAGAAGTGGAGTCCATTTACCATTTATTTTGCATGAAAAGTTTAGTTTAAAAAAATGCTCAAAAACTTTTGGACCCAAGCTTTACCACCAACAATCTGAAGTGTATTTCATCTATAAAATACTTTAATCTTAGCAGAACTTTTCTTACGCTTATAAAGATGAAAAATAAAACGTGTTCAGCATGCACAGTAGACCCTTCACTCCTTCAAATATCATATGTTTATGTGTCTGCCTTCCTACCATCAGTCTAGTCAACTTTTTTAGTACCGTGCCAGATTTTTTTTTTTTCATTACATTTTTTTTTTTTATTAACCTTTATTTTTCCAGGAATATACTCATTTCCATTTTCCAAGAGAGTCCTGGCCAAGAAGACAGCATAAAAACATAAAAGTTTCACATTAAAAAACAAAATTTCACACTTAAAACAAGACACAAAACACAATAAAAAATAAAAATAAAATAAAGAGTCACAAAGCATCAATCTCATTGGCAGTAAGTCAGTGTTAACCGGGCATGTACAGTTTGTGGTTAAATAGTCCTTAATCCTGCTTTTGTAATTGTTCATGGTGATAAGGGATTCCAGTTTAAGGTGTTCCTGTAGCTTACACCATGATGAGGGGGCAAAAGATTTAAAGGCACTTTCACCAAACGCAGTGCGAGTCCGAGGAACGTTATACATAATCAAACTGCTAGACCGTTAAAGATGACAAACTCCCCTCCACTTTTTACATGGACATCGTAAAACAACGTTCGGCCATTTTTTTTCGATGGAGTTTTTTATTCATTTTAATCTGTGTTGGATGTGGAAGCATTTTTATTTGTATATCCTGAGATTGGTTTCCTTGACGTTTTAACCTATAAATAAACCAGCCAACAGTATATTGTACTGGTAGTAATACAGCAGAGATATGATATATTTTTTATAATACTTTTTTTTTTTTTCAAAGAACACATACACACACAACTGAAGAAGTGAACACAAAAACAAAACACAAAATAAAACAAACAACTAACATGGCGTACTCTACTTTACAGGTTTCTAAGGACTTTGTTTAAACTAAAGGTAAATGTTAAGCAGAAAATAAAAAGTCAACGAGGTGTCATGTAGCTCCCTTCAGTACTGTTATATAGTCCAGGAAAGGCTGACATATCTGTTTACACTTCTCTGCTTTCCCTGAAATCTCAAAAAAAAAATCTCCATATACAGTATAAAGTATTAGAACTCTATGAGCCAGATGTCAAATGAGATATGGTATTTTTTTAAACTTTTTTTTGATGCTAGAATGACCAAATGTACAATTTTTTATAAGCACAAAAACACTCTCACTACCTCGCAATGTCAAGTAGAAACTTGTATATGTACAATTTATGTGACCTGATGTTACAAGAAGGTAGGAAAACAATCCCAGCATCCCTAAGGCAATCGTGCAGTATATATTAGAGAGAAAGAGAGAGAGGAAAGAGGAAGAGAGAGAGATGGAGGGAGAGATGGAGAGAGAGGAAAGAGAAGGATGGAGGGAGAGATGGAGAGAGAGGGAAGGAAAGAGAGGGAAAGAGAGACAGATGAAAATATAAAAAGCAGTATACAGTTTTAAGGGCGCAGTGACTCTCTATGGAGTCGTGAAATCACAATGCATTATGCAGAGGAAAAGTTTTAGATGAGAACCAAGCAGAAGGTATAGAGAGAGAGAGGGAGGGGGAGAGAGAGAGAGAGAGAGGGAGGGGGAGAGAGAGGGAGAGAGAGGTAGGGAGAGGTAGGGAGAGAGAGAGGGAGGGAGAAAGAGAGAGAGAGAGAGGGGGAGAGGGAGAAAGAGAGAGAGGGAGGGAGGGGAGAGGGAGAAAGAGAGAGAGGGAAGGAGAGAGAAAGAGATGGAGAGAGAGAGGCAGAGGCAGTGAGCGGTACGGAGAGAGAAAGAGAGAGAGGGAGGGAAGGAGGGAGGGAACGAAAGACAGAGAGAGAGGTAGAAAAATAGTTGGAGGCAATGCAGCATGATCAAAACCGTGTACGTCCAACTCTGTTTGTTGACTGCAGGACAAAGGCTTTGAAGCTGCTGCTCTGTTGTCTGATGGACTGAATGCACAATGTTGAAACAAGTTTAACCTTATTGTTATAACACAGGCAAGACAAGGGAAGTTTATTTCTATAGCACAGTTCAGACACAAGGCCATTCAAAGTGCTTTACAGGGGCTAGATAGATAGATAGATAGATAGCCCGCGGTCGTTCTCTGCATGTCACTCCCCTCTCTGCCCCATTTCAACTCTGTCTCTACACTATCAATAAAGCATAAAAATGCAAAGAAAATAAATAAAAAAGTGCTACGAGGAACTTTAAAATATTTCCTATATTTTATATATATTGTTCCTCTGATGATCATAAATTACCCAGGAACAACAGCTGGCCTGGTAAAAGGGGGCGCTAGAATTAACACAAACTAAAAGTTCCTCAGCTACTTTTAGTTTTATGGAAAATTGCCTACATTTAAGCAAACTAATTATTATCTCTTGTTGGGATAAATTTTCGCCCCCTCCTCCCACCTCCTCTATATCCAAATAAAGTAGAAAAATAAGTTCATTGTAAAAAGTGTGTGACTGTCACCC
>CM047522.1:26879224-26919224 GCA_026122265.1 Ammodytes dubius | reverse complement strand
TGTGTGTGTGTGTGTGTGTCTCTGAGAGGGTGTGTGTGTGTGTGTCTGTGAGGGTGTGTGTGTGTGTGTGTGTGTGTGTGTGTGTGTGTCTGTGAGGTGTGTGTGTGTGTGTGTGTGGTGCTGCCTCTCTGCTTTACTCTAATCCTCGCCTGGCTGTTCATGACCACACTTTATCTCACTCCATCACACACTCTAATGGAGCCACTCTGTCTTTCTCTGTGTGTGTGTGTGTGTGTGTGTGTGTGTGTTTATCTGTTTGTGTGTGTGTCTCTCTGTGTGTGTGTGTGTGTGTGTGTGTTTATCTGTGTGTGTCTCTGTGTGTGTGTGTGTGTGTGTGTGTGTGTGTGTGTGTGTGTGTGTGGTGTGTGTTATTATTATGCTCTCTCTACGAGGACCATTTAAAGTGTTTATTCCTTCAAATTGAAGACATTTCTTTTCCATTAGGAAAGGTTTTCAGTGTCAGCTAGAGAAGGAGAGAGTGAGTGAGTGAGTGAGTGTGTGTCTGTGTGTGTTTGTGTGTGTGTGTGTGTGTGTGTGTACCTTTAACATTGTGTGTGTGTGTGTGTTTCTATGCCTCTGTGTGTGTCTGTCTGTCTTCTGTGTGTGTGTGTTACAGAGATTGGTGTGTACCTTTAACTGTGTATGTGTGTGTGTGTGTGTGTGTGTCTTCTCTGTCCCTGTGTGTGTGTTTCTATGCCTCTGTGTGTGTCTGTCTCTCTTCTCTGTGTGTTTGTGTGTGTCTTCTGTGTCTTCTCTGTCTGTCTGTCTTCTGTGCCCCTGTGCGTGTGTGTGTTTGCGGCGGGTCGTTTGTTGGTGTTCTCGGCACGTTTCACCATTTTTCTTCTAAGTCTTCGTGCCTCTAAAGCGCGGCTCTGTGTTTCAGTAGCTGGTGCCATCAGTCAGGCACTATATGCAGCGCTGCAGTTTCACTCCCCTGGTTATCCATAGCTTTGCATCCACAATGTTCAAGTTCATTTACATTTTACATTATAAATCGAGTCTGAAAGTGTGTGTGTTTCGTGTGTGTGTGAGAGAAAAAGAGTGGGTCTCTCTGTGTGTATTTCTGTTTGTGTGTGAGTGTGTGTGTGTGTGTGTGTGTGTGCGTGTGTGTGTGCCTTTAACAGTGGTCCAAAATATGCAGAAATATGGACATATATGAGACCCTTTCTAAGGGAAAAAAAAATAATTCAAAACATTTTTTCAGCTATTATGCACTAAATTAAATGTATTTATGGATATTATAATTATTTTCTACAAAATCTGCTAGTAAATAAAACCCAAAATTCTACACACTGCAGGTTCAAATCTTCAGATATTCCTCGGTATACTCAGTGTTTTAGTATGAACTCCAGGTAATGAAGTGAACACCTTTTAGTTTTTTTTTCGTGTCCTTCGCGAGTCGGTCAAATAACCAATTGAATGATAAAGTAACTACCTGTATTAAAGGTGTAAACAGGACCATAAATCAGTGTGTGTGTGTGTGTGTGTGTGTGTGTGTGTGTGTGTGTGTGTGTTTGTGGCCCAACCCTTTGCCTGTTCCTCCTATAATGACCTGATTTAGTCTTCAAGCTTTCTCCTCTGCCCGCTCTGTTAGTATGAAGGTTATAAGGCCGTCTTGATTCATAGCAGAACATCACTGGCTGTGCTCGAAAAAGCCATACTAACGTCCCCCCTCCTACATACTCAACATGTATATACTACATACTGTCTACTACTTAACCATCCATTGTGTATGCGAGGTTCGTCTGACCGTTTACACTGAAGTATACAGAAGCAATTAAGAATAAAAAAACGTATGTGTCGTTTGAAAAGACGCAATGCATTGTGGGGCGGTTGAGTAGGAAAAGTAACCTTCTGGTCCATACACAAAATCTGAGTATGAGTAGGACGTTAGTAGGGCTTTTAGTATGAGTAGGACGTTAGTAGGGCTTTTAGTATGAGTAGGACGTTAGTAAGGCTTTTAGTATGAGTATGACGTTAGTAGGGCTTTCAGTATGAGTAGTACGTTAGCAGGGCTTTTAGTATGAGTAGGACGTTAGTAGGGCTTTTAGTATGAGTAGGAAGTTAGTAGGCTTTTCAGTATGAGTAGTACGTTAGCAGGGCTTTTAGTATGAGTAGGACGTCAGTAGGGCTTTCAGTATGAGTAGGACGTCAGTAGGGCTTTTAGTATGAGTAGGAAGTTAGTAGGGCTTTTAGTATGAGTAGGACGTTAGTAGGGCTTTTAGTATGAGTAGGAAGTTAGTAGGGCTTTCAGTATGAGTAGTACGTTAGCAGGGCTTTTAGTATGAGTAGGACGTCAGTAGGGCTTTTAGTATGAGTAGGACGTTAGTGGGGCTTTTAGTATGAGTAGGAAGTTAGTAGGGCTTTCAGTATGAGTAGGACGTCAGTAGGGCTTTTAGTATGAGTAGGAAGTTAGTAGGGCTTTCAGTATGAGTAGTACGTTAGCAGGGCTTTTAGTATGAGTAGGATGTTAGTAGGGCTTTTAGTATGAGTAGGAAGTTAGTAGGGCTTTCAGTATGAGTAGGACGTTAGTAGGGCTTTCAGTATGAGTAGTACGTTAGCAGGGCTCTCCTCTGCCCGCTCTGATAGTATGAAGGTTAGAAGAGCGTCAGAGTATCGATGAATAACGGTAAGTCATTGTGTACTGCATCTTTACAGCAGTGAACTTAGAGAGTTTTTTTTTTTTTTTTTTTAGCATAATGAAGCTTTATTAGATAGTACAGAGTTAGAGAGAGAGAGAGAGAGAGAGAGAGAGAGAGAGAGAGAGAGGGGGGGGGGGGATGACCTGCAGTAAAGGTCCACAGGTCGGATTTGAACCCACGACCACTGCAACGAAAGAAAAAAACTAAACATTCTCCTCTCGTTTACTGGCAGATGTTTCGTACCTGCAAATGATGTGCAAGACTAAAAGTGAACAGGCCGCTAACTCAGACATTTCTGCACTCGAACATATGTTAACAGCTTGGCAACAGATGAACACCTTTTAACAGAGTACAGACTGAAAGTGTGTGTGTGTGTGTGTGTGTGTGTGTAAGTGTGTGTGTGTGTGTGTGTGTAAGTGTGTGTGGACTTGAACAACTATTTTTGTGAGAACAAAATTATGTTTTTAGACCTCAAGAGTGAGGACATCTTTGGAAAGTGAAGACATTTTGTCCGGTTTTTACTTTGGGACATGTCTTTAAAGGGCTGTTTGAGGGTTAACGCTATTGTGTGTGTGTGTGTGTGTGTGTTGTGTGTGTATAATGTGATTGTGTGTATAATGTGTTTCTAACCTGTCTCTCTCTCTCTCTCTCTCTCGCTCTCTCTCCTCTCTCTCTCTCTCTCTCTCTCTCTCTCTCTCTCTCTCTCTCTCTCTCTCTCTCTCTCTCTTCTCTGTGTCTCTCTCTCTATCCTCTCTTCCTCTCTGTCTCTCTCTCTCTCTGTCTCTCTCTCTCCCTCTGTCTCTCTCTCGGTCTCTCTCTGTATCTCTCTCTGTGTCTCTCTCTCCTCTCTCTCTCTCTCTGTATCTTCTCTCTCTGTCTCTCCTCCCTCCCTCCCTCCCTCCCTCCCTCCCTCTCCCTCCCTCCCTCCTTCCCTCTCCCCCCCTCCCCTCCCTCCCTCCCCTTCTCCCTCCCTCCCTCTCTCCCTCCCCCATCCCCCCCCTCTCTCTCTCTCTCTCTGTATCTCTCTCTGTGTCTCTCTCCCCCTCTCTCCCTCTCCCTCCTTCCCTCTTCTCTCTCTCCCCCCTCTCTCCCTCTCTCTCTCCCTCTCTCCCTCCCTCCCTCCCTCCCTCCCTCCCTCCTTCCCTCTCCCCCTCCCTCCCTCCCTCCTCCCCCCCTCTCTCCCTCCCTCCTTCTCTCCCTCTGTCTCCCCCCTCCCTCCCCCCTCCCTCCCTATCTCCTTCCCTCTCTCCCTCTCTCCCTCTCTCTCTCTCTCTCTCAGGAGGAGATGGAGGTGCAGATGGCATTGGAGAGAGAGGAAGACTGTGCTCGTCAGGATGTATTGGAGCAGGAGAGGAGAGACAGAGAGCTTGCCCTGAGAATCGCTCAGAGTGAATCTGAACTCATTCCCGAGGAGAGTAGCATGGACGCAGGCCTACGCAGGTATACACTACACTTCTGCCGGATTCTGGCTGCGACTCATTCATTCAAAAATCAAACGTCAGCCCTTATGTAAACACTAGTGTAGCCTATTTTGGTTTTTAGCTGAGTACATGCAGCCTGTTTCGATGTAATGGATTTTTTCGCAAAGAGGTCCACTCCAAACTCGAGTCAAAAAGTGTGTTATTTATTTTAAAAGTACATTTTGGTGTTGATATGCTATTTAGATTTACAAATGTAACATATCATAATTTAAACATATCTCTTATGGCACTGAAATGTTACTAGATTCTGCCTACAAGTGATACATTTAAGCTTTCGAGTTATTTGGAAAAAAAAATCTCAGTTTCTAGGAATACACTACACTACACACCCAGTGGAACACCCATAGGCTTTAAAGCTACAGTGCGTAACTTTCAAGCCATCGCGATTCGCCCCAAACGAGTTGACACATGGTAAAAAAAAAACCTTGAAAAACACACAAAAAAATTTAACTGTCTGCAGAAATCTAAAAAAACGTGAAGAACACAACGAAAAAAAACTTGAAAAAGAAAATGTGTCCGTTGGAGGAGATGGAGGTGCTTAAAGTTATAGTGTGTAGCTTTTTTCATATAAATAAATGAAGATATTTTGGTATAGTGAACTAAAAAATATAAGTTGTAGCCTATACCATATCAAAGTACTTATTCTCAGCTACTTTTATTAAGTTTCACTCTAGTTTTAAAGTTACAGTTCGTAACTTTTATTCTCCATATAAATGAATGTCTGTTTACATTCAAGCCATCGCCAATCGAGTTGACACATGGTTGAAAAAAACCTTGAAAAACACACAAAAAAATTTAACTGTCTGCAGAAATCTATAGTGCGTAACTTCTGTCGCCCCCCATGAGGAATTCTGAGTAATAACAACAACACTAGTCAGTGCATCGCCATCTACATGAGGTAAAGCCTTCAGTGATGGCTCATGGATTTTACACCTTCTGCTGTACGTCCAGGTTTTATTTCTTAGCAGTAGAATCAACAACTGAAACATTTCTTGGGAGTTACACACTATATCTTTAAGGTCACTATTCGATTGTCCACCCCCAAAAATCACCCAACACACATCATGTACATTCCAGTGTTCATATTGCAGTTCTATATATGTTAATCGTCTTGTGTTTTAATATTTTTTTCAGACTCCATTTTGTGAAAAAAGGGCTACGAAAAAAAAAAAATATATCCCTGCGTTCCAAATCTCATACATCTGGGTATTTTTAAGCATACTAAATAATCCAACCACAAGAATTTGGGACATCCTAATTCTTTTTTTTCTACCATACTAAATAGCAGAAAGTATTTTGATTTGATTTGATTTGATTTGATTCAATTTATTTCAGACATATCAAACATACAAAACAAAATGAAAAGCATGGAAATACAATAAACAAATTATGTTTTCGCAAAAAAAAAAAAGAGAAAAAATTATCTGTATTGCTGAGATATGCCTGAAAAGGAGCAGGAAGAAGTATACACTTAAGTACAGGGATTGGAACGCAGGGATCGTCACCATTCAACCTTGTTTTTAACCATTTTTTGTTTTGTTTTCTTGTTCTTCTTTGTTGTCTTAGTAACGGGTCCTCAGTTCCATCGTCCCCCCGAGCGATCAGCGTAAGAACCGCCATTTTGAGTTTTAAATTTACCCACAATCCCTCTTGCCTTTTTATACCTTTTAAAACCTTTTCGACCATAACCAAGCCTCTCTCCCTCCCTCCTTCCGTCTCTCTCTCTCTCTCTCCCTCTCTCCCTCCCTCCCTCTCTCTCTCTCCCTCCTCCTCTCTCCCTCCCTCCCTCCTCTCTCTCCCTCCTCCCTCCCTCTCTCCCTCACTCTCTCCCCTCCTCCCTCTCTCTCTCCCTCCCTCCCTCTCTCTCTCCCTCCTGCATGCTGTAACAATCTGCCAGCCAAAGCACAGCCTCCCTTTGTTTTTTCTCTTAACAATTAAATGCTGATGGCTACTAACAATAGCACCAGTTTTAAAGGTGTAGTCAGTGATTCTGGAGAACGCTTGTTGTCAAAATCACTTTTTTGTAGAAAATGTAGTGAATATCTCCTCATGATCCGCTACCTGTCTGTCTGTACTGTGTGTGAGCTGGAGAAAATCTGGTGTTAATACACAGCCTAGGCTCTGTAAACTGGTATGTAAACAAAGGGGTGCCACCGTAGCTAGAAACATACCAGTTTACAGAGCCTAGGCTGTGTATTAACACTGGGTTAATTTCAGCGCACACACATACAGTATCTCACAAAAGTGAGTACACCCCTAACATTTCTTCAAATATTTCATTATATCTTTCCATGCGACAACACTGAATAAATGACACTTTGATACAATGTCAAGTAGTCAGTGTACAGCTTGTATAACAGTGTAAATTTACTGTCCCCTCAAAATAACTCGACACACAGCCATTAATGTCTAAACTGTTGGCAACAAAAGTGAGTACACCCCTAAGAAAAAATGTCCAAATTGGGCCCAAAGTGTCAATATTTTGTTTTGCCATCATTATTTTCTAGCACTGCCTTAACCCTCTTGGGCATGTAGTTCACTAGAGCTTCACAGGTTGCAACTGGAACCCTCTTCTACCCATTCATGACGACATCAAGTTGCTGGTGGATATTAGAGTCCTTGCGCTCCTCCATCTCCCGTTTGAGGATGCCCAAAGATGCTCAATAGGGTTTAAGACTGGAGACATGCTTGGCCAGTCCATAACCTTTACCCTCAGCTTCTTTAGCAAGCCAGTGGTCGTTCGGAGGGGTGTTTGGGGTCGTTATCATGTTGCAGTACTGCCCTGCGGCCAAGTTTATGAAGGGAGGGGATCATGCTCTGCTTCAGTATGTCACAGTACATGTTAGAATTCAATGAACTGTAGATCCCCAGTGCTGGCAGCACTCATTTAGCCCCAGACCATGACACTCCAACCACCATGCTTGACTCTAGGCAAGACACACTTGTCTTTGTACTCCTCACCTGGTTGCCGCTCCACACTCTTAACACCATCTGAACCAAATAAATGTATTTTGGTCTCATCAGACCACAGGACATGGTTGCAGTAATCCATGTCCGTAGTCTGTTTGTCTTCAGCAAACTTTTTGTGGGGTTTCTTGTGCATCATCTTTAGAATAGGTTTTCTTCTGGGATGACAGCCATGCAGACCAGTATGATGCAGAGTGTGGCGTATGGTCTGAGCACTGACAGGTTGACCCCCCACCCATTCAAGCCCTTCAGCAATGCTGGCAGCACTCATACGTCTATTTTCCAAAGCCAACCTCTGTGTACGACGCTGACCACGTGCACTCAACCTTCGTAAACTGGGCCGCAGGTGGTATTGCAACATGATAACGACCCCAAACACACCTCCAAACGACCACTGCCTTGCTAAAAAAGCTGAGGGTAAAGGTTATGGCCTGGCCAAGCCTGTCTCCAGACCTAAACCCTACTGAGCATCTTTGGGGCGTCCACAAACAGAAGGTGGAGGAGCGTAAGGTCTTTAATATCCACCAGCTCTGTGATGCTGTCATAAATGGGTGGAAGAGGGTTCCAGTTGCAACCTGTGAAGCTCTAGTGAACTACATGCCCAAGAGGGTTAAGGCAGTGCTGGAAAATAATGGTGGCCACACAAAATATTTACACTTTGGGCCCAATTTGTAAAATTTTTCTAAGGGGTGTACTCACTTTTGTTGCCAGCAGTTTAGACATTAATGGCTGTGTGTCGAGTTATTTTGAGGGGACAGTAAATGTACACTGTTATACAAGCTGTACACTGACTACTTTACATTGTATCAAAGTGTCATTTATTCAGTGTTGTCCCATGGAAAGATATAAAGAAAAATGTGAAGAAATGTGAGGGGTGTACTCACTTTTGTGAGATACTGTAGTACAGACAGGTAGCGTATCATGAGGAGATAGTCACTGATTTTGACAACAAGCGTTCTCCAGAATCACTGACTCCACATTTAATAGACGGCACTTTAATTATATTTTTTATTTTAATAGAAATGAAGATTTTATTCATATCTTTATCTTCCTTTTACATTTCAGTAATGTCGTCATTTCCGTGTCAAATACTCAAATCACTTCCTGATGACACACCATTACATATGAAAGAAATCTTGATTGGATTTTGTTAAATATTTTTAATTTAATTATATTTTTAAATATTTTTAATTCAATTATATTTTTTAAATATTTTATTAAAAAAAAATTATAATTTTTTTTTATATATTTTTTTTAATCTAATTATATTTTCCTTAAATATTTTTTATTTAATTATATGTTTTAATTTTTTTTATTATAGTTTTATTATATTTTTAATCTAATATTTTTTTTTAATAATTTTTATTTAATTACAGTTTTTAAATATTTTTAATTTTATTATATTTTTTTAAATACTTTTAATTTAATAATATTTTTTTGATATTTTTAATTTAACGATATTTTTTTAATAATTTGTTTGGTGCTGCTTTCGTCTCATCACTCTAACCTTGTGTCCACAGCATTGCAGGATCTACAAGTCTCAAGAGCTTGACCATGTACGTTTAACTTTCAATACTAACACACATACACTTTCCCACAACACCTTGTTTCTTTAAGGGGATATTTTAGAAAATGGCTGCACAAATATGACGCATGCTGTAGTCTGCAGCATTTAAAACCATCTGTTTTTTATTTATTTTTATATCTCGGGAACACAATGCACACTGAAAGAAATACCCTAAAAAAATAAGTTTAAAAAAACTTGTATTACACCTGTAATAAGTGACACAAATGATATTTAAAAAAATGTAATGAGTTAAAGAAATATATATTTTTAGAAAAAAATAAAAATAAAAATCTGCAATTTGGTTGAAAAATTTACTTAGTTAGATTTCTTGAAATAAGATGCAATATTCAAGCCTTTAACGATATAGGTCATCTTTAAATTAGTTGGGAAAACAAATTTTTAAGTATATTTTACTAGTATTGGGAAGTGTTATGTATCATGATAAAACGTATAATACTAAAAAGCAGTATTCTAGTTTGGAATATAAATATTACTTTTATATCTTTAATATTAGTGGAGCTTAGGGGACGTCTCGTTTCAGTTTAAATTAGGTTTTAGAATAGATGCATCTTTCATTTTTGTATTTAAATAGATTTTTTTGTACATAATTTTTTTTTGTTTATAGCATTCTTGTTAGTTTTAAGGCTGTAAAAAACACACACACCACATCCAACAGTATACACACTAACATCTAAACTGGGCCCTCTGTGTCTGTATACACACACTAATAATAATAATAATAATTGATAAGATTTATATAGCGCTTTTTTGGAGGTCACTCAAAGACGCTTTACATCACATAGAATATACAATAGGCCTACATAAGAAAAACAAAACAAAAACAAAAACAACGGAAAAACAAGATACAGATTCAAAAAGAGGTTTGGGATGGTCAGGTGTGATGGGGGTGGGTCAGGGGTTATATGCTTTCTTGAAGAGGTGACTGTGGCTCAGGTGGTAGAGCAGGTTGGCTGATGATCAAAGGGTTGGAGGTTTGATCCCCGCCTTGCCACCTGTGTCATAGTTGTTGTGTCCTTGGGCAAGACACTTAACCCACCTTGCCTCGTGTGAATGTCGATAGTTAGCCTGCTATCAGTGTATGAATGTGTGTGAGATTGGTAACGTGGGAATGGGAACAGGTCTCCCTTGCAAAAGAGTCTTCGGTCTCAATGGGATATACCTGTATAAATAAAGGTTAAAAAAAAAAAAAAAAAAAAAAAAAAAAAAAGAGGTGAGTTTTGAGTTGGCTTTTGAATGAGTTGATTGAGTCTGCATTAAAACACTAACATCTAAACTGGGACCGCTGTGCTGCTTTTTTAGGGAGGAAATGGCCAAGGAAATGAGTGAACTTCTGGCTCGGTGGGTAGAAAAAACGTCCGTACAAAATAAATCTCTATCTTCATCAAAAATCTTTAAAAAAAAAAAAAAAAAAAAAAAAAAAAAATGTAAATCATTGCTTAATTTTTCCCTCGAAATTCGACCAATTTCTGATTTTAAAATGAATAAAATTGAATAAATTGATTTTGGTGATTGTTGGTGATGAAAATCTAATTGAAGAATTCTGATTCACAGGGTTAATTCCCTTAGAAAAATGTCAATAATATGTGAATTTTTTCAAAATTGTTTTATAAATTATTTTTAATCTTTCTTGGGCTACACACTATTTCTCATTTAACCTCTTTTAAAGGACCAATGTGTAACTTTGAATTCACGCCTTCATTGTCGTTGAAAAGACAATAACATTTTGTCACACATAAGCAAAGAGTTTTAACAGATGACTTAGTATTGACACAATTTCTTGAATAATTTTTCTTCTTTACTACTCTGTCATGCCAGTCCCTTCCTCTGTTGGTCTGTCTAAGGTTAATTGGCTTAAACTGCCTCCCACTTCGCCACTGTGTGTGTGTGTGTGTGCGTGCGTGCGTGTGTGTGCGTGTGTGTGCGTGTGTGTGTGTGTGTGTGTGCGCGCAAGTGTGCGTTCGTGCAAGTGTATCTGTGTGTGTTTTGAGTCTGTGTGTGTGTGTGTGTGTGTGTGTGCGCGTATCTGTCTGTGTTTGCCTGTCTTTGTGTGTTTGCGCCTGTGTGTGTGTGAGAGAGAGTGTGCAAGTGTGTGTGTGTGTGTGTTGCGCGCGCAAGTGTGCGTTTGTGCAAGTGTATCTGTGTGTGTTTGAGTCTGTGTGTGTGTGTGTGTGTGTGTGTGTGTGTGTCTTTGTGTGTTTGAGTCTCTGTGTGTGTGTTTGTGTGCGTGTGCTCCTGTGTGTGTGTGTGTGTGTGCTCCTGTGTGTGCGTGTGTGTGTGTCGCCACATTGTGTGTATGGACAGAAGGTGACTTTCGCTGCCAAATCCAACATTACATTACAGCCCTTTAGAGAGCCGCCCTTGTTAATTGGTGAGGCTCAGAAACCGACCAATAAGATTACAGAGAATGATCTAGGTCCCGCCCACTTTTCCCCCGGTGTTATATAAAGGGCAAATCCCGGTCATGGATTAACTAGGGCTGTCACAGGGAAACAGAAAACAGCACAGTGGGAGAGGATGGATGGATGGATAGATAGATAGATAGATAGATAGATAGATAGATAGATAGATAGATAGATAGATAGATAGATAGATAGATAGATAGATAGATAGACACACACACACACACACACACACATATAGATAGATAGATAGATAGATAGATAGATAGATAGATAGATAGATAGATAGATAGACACACACACACATATAGATAGATTGATAGATAGATAGATAGATAGATAGATAGATAGATAGATAGATAGATAGATAGATAGATAATTAACAGAACTGGGCTAACAGCTTTTAGCCGTTGTAATTGAAATACAACTGGGGCGGCAGTGGCGAAGTGGTAGGGAGTTCGCCTCTGGTGTGCAGGGTCGGAGGTTCGATCCCCCGTCTCCCCGCCACATGTCGAAGTGTCCCTGGGCAAGACACTGAACCCCGAATTGCTCCCGATAGTTAGCTTAGTTAACTTAGCACCCTAGTGCTAAGCCTACCCTGCGTGGTAGCTGCTGCTATCGGTGTATGAATGTGTGTGTGACTGGGTGAATGTGTACAAAACAATGTAAAGCGCCTTGGGTCTGTGAACAACGGAGATAAAGCGCTATATAAGTCCATTTACCATAAATAAATAGACAAACAGGCAGGCAGATGATTGCGCATAAAAAGTCATGAAAGTCTAGTGGGTGAGTTTATATGCCAGGCCCGGGGGGGGGGGCATTATCTTTAAAACGATAACAGTTTTGCATATCTAATGTATGCACAGAAATAAATACATACTTATAATAATTCACATTACAGCATGCACTTTAATGATCCTCAAACCCCCTCTCTGTAACTCTGTTGTTCTTTATTTTTCCTTTTAACATCAATTCTGCTCATCCAACAATCCCTGCCTTTCCCTCTTTCTTTAACCTTAACCTGCAATGAACTAAATGAAATGTTACCCTGTATGTATTGTATGAAATATGTGAATTTTGGTTCCTTGTATTTTTTTGTAATTTATTCCACAGCATTCATCATAGCTTCTGTGTGTGCTCACCATTATGACATGAAAAGTACAAGTTTGAAAAATTCTCTCAAAAGTACAATAATACAGTAAAGCAATTAAATTAAAGTAGAAAGAACAGTAAAACAGTTGGGGGGTAGCCTGTTTCTTTGTAAAATTATTATTATTATTATTATTATTATTATTATTATTATTATTATTATTATTATTATTATTATTATTATTATTATTATTATTATTATTATTATTATTATATTATTATTATTATTATTATTATTATTATTATCTTTGTATGATTAATGATCTGTGAAAACTAAATCAGGCCTTTGGGGCGTTACAAAGTGAATCCACTTTTTAAAGTATGAGGTAAATTGCTCTGATTTATGATTCGGTTTCTGGCACTTTGCTGACTTTTAGGTGAGTGTGGTTTACTGTTAAAGGTGATTTTAGCTACTGAATGAGTTTCTTGCCTTTTTTTGACAGCACTTATAAGTTAAGTTACATGTATAGTCATCTTAAATATCCAATCTTTGGTCATTCAATTTTCCTTTCACAAATAGTTTTTAAAATATATTTTATTTTTGTTTTAAATACGACAATTTATACACAAGGTATTTTTCTTCATCGTGGTCTATCGTTTTCTCATAACAAAGTTGACCATCACATAAGTTACATAAACATATTTAGAGAGAGAGAGAGAGAGAGAGAGAGAGAGAGAGAGAGACAGAGAGACAGAGAGAGAGAGAGAGAGAGAGAGAGAATGAATGACCTGAACCCTGTTGTTGCCATCCATTATAGTTTACAGACCAGCCCCCCTTTGCTCTAGCGTTGACCTGCTGTACTTAGATAGATAGATAGAGGGAGAGAAAGAAAGAGAGAGAGAGAGAGAGAGAGAGAGGGAGAGAGAGAGACAGAGAGAGAGACAGCGAGAGAGACAGAGAGAGAGAGAGAGAAAGAGAGAGAGAGAGAGAGCCCTGGCTTTGACCTGCTGTACTTACTGTGTGTTAAGTGATTATTACCAAACATTACAAGTGTGTTCACTTCCAGTCCGACCTTTAAACAAAGTGCTTTATATAATGAAAACAAACGCTTTGCAACCGACAGCATCTCATCGTCTAAATGCTTTGGTTTGAGAGTCTAGATTATCCATAGTTTAAGCCTAATTGCTACTGAGTGAGTTCCGACCGTGTAGCGGACTGTTTTTGGCTGTTAAAACAACATGTTGCTTCAATAAATTGCTTTATTTTTTGTAGTAGCCATGTAATAAGCGGGATAAAGTATAGCGAACGGGTCACTTGCTAGAAATAAAGACCTTCAAGCTGAAGCAGGAGCCCTCCGCTGCGCGTCGGGTTCAGGCTCCTGCTTCAGCTTGTCGGTCTTTATTTCTAGCAAGTGACCCGTTCGCTATACTTTATCCCTTACATATCTGTCGGATATATTGGATAAAAGTAAGAAAATAAGACCAAAACATTACATTTTAGAGGAACTTTTAAATATTTCTGAAACGATTTACAGCAGACGAGAAAAGCCTGTGTTTATGAACGCTACTAAATCAAAGTTCACTTTGCTTCACCATGGTCATATTATCATTATTAATCTGACATAGAGTGTGTGTGTGGTGTGTGTGTGTGTGTGTGTGTGTGTGTGTGTGTGTGTGTGTGTGTGTGTGTGGGTGGCAAGGTGATCGTGTGTGTGTGTACGACAACGGCAGTAAGACTGTAACCTTCAAATCACTGTTCCCAGGTTCAGATTAAGTGTGTGTGTGTGTCTATGTGCTTGTCTATGTGCTTGTCTCTCTCCCTGCCTGTCTGTCTGGTGTTTAAATATCTTCCTTGTCTCTTCAGAGGTCCTCAGGTCCAGGCCTCCAAAGCAGCAGCCACAGTTCACCTGTCTGTCTGTCTCTCTCTCTCCCTGCCTGTCTCCCTCCCTGTCTGTCTGTCTATCTATCTGTCTATGTTTTAATATCTCTCATGTCTCTCCAGAGGTCCCCAGGTGCAGGCCTCCAAAGCAGCTGTCTGTCTGTCTGTCTGTCTGTCTGTCTGTCTTTCTTTCTTTCTTTCTTTCTTTCTTTCTTCTCTTTTTCTTTCTTTTCTTTCTTTCTTTCTTTCTTTCTTTCTTTCTTTCTTTCTTTCTTTCTTTCTTTCTTTTTCTTTCTTTCTTTCTTTCTTTTTCTTTTCTTTCTTTCTTTCTTTCTTTTCTTTCTTTCTTTCTTTCTTTCTAATATCTGTCTTGTCTCTCCAGAGGTCCCCAGGTCCAGGCCTCCAAAGCAGCAGCCACAGTTCACCTGTCTGTCTGTCTGTCTCTCTCCCTGTCTGTCTGTCTGTCTATCTATCTATCTATCTATCTTTCTATTTATCTATCTATCTATCTATCTATCTATCTATCTATCTATCTATCTAACTATCTATCTCTCTTGTCTCTCCAGTGGTCCTCAGGTCCAGGCCTCTAAAGCAGCCGCCGGGGGAAAGAAGTACGAGCTCAGCAAGTGGAAGTACGCTGAGCTAAGAGACGCTATCAACACCTCCTGTGGTGAGTGTTATTTTTATTTTATTTTTTTAAATATATTTTTTTTGCATTTTTATGCTTTATTGATAGTGTAGAGGCAGAGTTGAAATGGGGCAGAGAGGGGAGTGACATGCAGAGAACGACCGCGGGCTGGATTCAATCCCAAGCAAAATAATAGAATTTTAAACAAATGATAAATAATGCGATTGTATGAAAATTCAACAATTTAGCACAATTTAAAAGATTATGAATTGTTTGACAGGCCTAATTTTAAACACTATTTCTAAAACTAGTACCAGCTCAAGGTACCAACAGATCATTTATTTTCTCCTCAACATTTCAACTAAATAAAATACATCAATGGTCAGGGGGATGTAGAGATATATTCCTGTTTCCTTGGGCTGATTATGAACAAATGATGGAGAGAATACTAAAGGTGAAGAAACAGAGCCAGGAGGAGAAATATCTAGCCCTTCTTTCCTGTGTTTTTATCTCATAATATTAAGTAAAGCCTTCAGGGCAGCGCTGCACAGACTCCCAGAAATGAGTGTGTTATAGTTGTTAACACTAAGAGCCCCCTCTCCTCACAGACAGGCAGAGAGAGAGCAGCTTGAATACTGATGAGTTCAAGTACTGCTGCTCCAAAATGGAATAAAATCTAACATAACAGATCTTGGGGCTGCTATGTTTTATCACTGTATTGTAATTGGCCTTTTAAAATGTATGTATATTTTTAATCTGCTTCCCATTGTGAAGCGCTTTGTGACCCTGGTCTGTGAGGGGCGCTATATGAATAAAGTTTACTTACTTACTTACTACTTACCACAGTTTATATTATATATTTTTTTCTATTATTATTTGTATTTTTATTTCTACTTAAAGGAGCTACGAGGAACTTTTAAATATTTCTGAAACAGTCTCATTTTTTTCTTCTGATGATCATGAATTACATGTACCAGATAACGAGACCATCAGTGCAAAAGAATGGCTATTTTTATATAGTTTTTCTTAATGCCTTTGTCATGGGTATACTCTCACCCAGGAACAACAGCTGGCGTAGTAAAAACACTACCGCTTTTGTCCAAAGGGGGGGCGCTAGAATGAACACAAACAGAAAGTTCCTTGAAGCACCTTTAATTTTTTTTTTGCCTTTTTTCTATATATATTAAATATATGTTCGTTTGTGGTTATGTCTTTCAAAAACCCATAAATATAGAGTTAAAAATAATAATAATAATAATAGCCAACAACTTCAAGGGGTTATTGACTCCCGACACATCCCAGTTTATTATGCACACTCTAAGTAGAATAGGTTATTTTATGTCTGCCTCTGAAGTATTTTTGCCTGGTTTGCCTGGGTGTTATCCAAGCACTTAGCACTTACTCATATTCATGTAAGCACTCTTATGCTCACTTCAAATGATAAATGTAATGTTTTTTATGTTTTTTTTTTACCACTTATATGAATGATCAAATTGCTATTTTAAGATATCCTCGTCAAAAGTAACCTTCTGAATAGTGCTAGGAATTATTATGGAAAGTTTTAGTTGATGTAAGTGCTTTAGAAGTTGAGATTTTTGGGTTCAGAGTATTGAAAACAAAATAATAATGTTGAGATAATGTCCTTTAAAGATGGTTGTATAGGAGAAATGTACAGACACAAACTTTTTTTTTTTTTTACTAAAAGCGCTGAAACCAAAAGCACACACACACACACACACACACACACACACACACACACACACACACACACACACACACACACACACACACACACTTTTTGGCTAAACACAGTGTAAGTTTGTTAATGAGCGAGACACAGAGATAAACTATTTCACCTCACACAATCACTATCGACTAACTCATTAACTTCTGGTAATTTGCTCTTCCATCTTCTGCTGTTCAATTAATATCTATTAAGAAAATCAATACAGTCTGTGTGTAAATGTGCACTAAACACACACACACACACACACACACACACACACACACACACACACACACACACACACACACACACACACACACACACACACCTCACTCTAACAGCTAGACTCACACAATTTTTTGAAATAAACTTGCCTTGTCTCCAAAAATGAGACTGTTTCAGAAATAATAGTTTAAGTTTAAGAAATAAGTTTTTCTTAGCTACTTTAAAATACTTATTATATTCTGGCATTATCTTGTATTAAAACCCCCCAGTATTTGTGTTTTTTAACCCGTTTTTTCATGCACTTTTCGCCCCACCCAGACATTGAGTTGTTGGCGGCGTGCAGAGAGGAGTTTCCACCGCAGACTGAAGGTTTACCACGCCTGGAAGTCAAAGAACAAGAAACGCAACACGGACACGGAGCAGCGGGCGCCCAAATCTGTCACCGACTACGGTAAGACGTTAACACACACTTTAAAATGTAATACAGCTAGTGTGTGTGTGTGTGTGTGTGTGTGTGTGTGTGAGTGTGGGGGGAGGGGGTGGGGGTGTAAGTGTGTGTGTGTGTGTGTGTGTGAGTGTTTATGACATTAACACACACTTTACGATGTATGACAGCTATTGTTTATCTTTCATTTTGTGTGTTTTTTATTTAATTTTTACAGAATTGAATTTTATTTGTTTTTATTTTTTTTATTTAAATTGATTAATTTATTTTTATTTTTATTTATTTATTTCAATTTTGTATAATTTTCTTATATATTTTTTTTATTATTATTATTATTTTTATTTTTTTATTAAAACAAAACAACACATTACAGCTATTATTTCTTTGTGGGTTATTTTGTTAAGGGCTCTTGATCTTTCACCTCGTTTTCTGACCATATTTCAGTTCGAACCTTTGTCTCAAACTCACCCCATGTTGGCCAAAAAAATGCATTTTCTTTTTCAGCATGTTTTTAAGAACAAAACGTCTCATAAATCAGACAATTCTCGGGGCTCCTTTAAGACTTAGGGTGTTTGTGAGTGAATACATTGACTCTCGCTGCGTTCCGAATCGCATACTCTTTCTTTTTTCTATTCTACATACTACATCCGACGATAAAAATAATCTAGTTAGGATGCAGTAGACATACTATTGGGACATACTTTTACTCTTTTATTTCATCATAACATCGCGCCTTGATCTTGCCTCTTGCTTTTATATCCGTCTCATCCCCGTTTGTTTTCATATGGAGGCTTCGTTGATGTGACGTCACTTCACGTGCACACCGGATTGTGGGTCAGAATCGCCCCAAATAGGATGCACTTTTCAACACTAACAATCTTGGCCGCATGAAGTAGGACATCCGGGTACTTCTAACCATCCTAAATCTGGCCACAAGAATCGGAAAACATCCTAAATCTATATTTCTACCATACTATATAGTAGAAAGTATGCGATTCGGAAATGCATGGCATCATAATTTCATCTCCTTATGACACACGTGGAGTTGTCATGACGACTGAGAGGTCTTACATCCGAGCCGTATGTTGTGCTCTGTGTGCCTAGACTACTGATGAGACTGAAATATACACAGACAGACAGACAGACACTAAGAAAGACAGACAGACAGACAGACAGACACTAAGAAAGACAGACAGACAGACAGGCAGGCAGGCAGGCAGGCAGACAGAGGAACGGACGGACAGACAGACAGACAGACAGACAGACAGACAGACAGGCAGGCAGGCAGACAGACAGACAGACGGACAGGCAGACAGACAGGCAGGCAGGCAGGCAGAAAGAAAGGCAGGCAGGCAGGCAGACATACGGATAGATAGATAGATAGATAGATAGATAGATAGATAGATAGATAGATAGATAGATAGATAGATAGATAGATAGATAGATAGATAGATAGATAGATAGATAGATAGACAGATACAGATACAGACATACACTAAGACACACAGATAGACAGGCAGAAAGAAAGGCAGGCAGGCAGACATACGGATAGATAGATAGACAGACAGGCAGGCAGACAGACAGACAGACAGAGGAACGGACGGACAGACAGACAGGCAGGCAGAAAGAAAGGCAGGCAGGCAGGCAGGCAGGCAGACATGCGGATAGATAGATAGACAGACAGACAGACGGACAGACAGACAGATACACTAAGATACAGAGTGACAGACAGATAGACAGACACTTGCGCACACACAAACACACCACACACACATACACACACTCACACAAACCGACACACATGCACATGTCCTCATGAAAAAAAATACTTTTTCATTTATTCTTTGTCATTTCGCCGATTCTCTCAAAAACAAAGTCTCATGTTGAGTGTTCGTAATATTTCAATGTCTTGTCTAAATCATTATGTGATCATGTGTGTTGTTGTTACATCACTTTCTACAGTGTGTTCTGTGTGTAACCTGGCACGTTTATGTTCACACACACACACACACACAATCTGAGACACACACACACACACACACACACACAATCTGAGACACACACACACACACACACAATCTGAGACACACATGCACAATCTGAGACACACACACACACACACACACACACAAACACAATCAACGACATACATAGAGACACACATACAGACAGATACATACACATGATGCACACATTTCACTCACTCACTCCACTCACTCACTCACTCACTCACTCACCACACTCACTCACTCACTCACTCACTCACTCACTCACTCACTCACTCACTCACTCACTCACTCACTCACTCACTCACTCACCACTCACTCACTCATACACACTCCCACCCAAACCAACACTCACTCACTCACTCACTCACTCACTCACTCACTCACACACACACACACACACACTCACACACACACACACACACACACACACACACACACACACACACACACACACACACACACACACACGTCCTTGTGAATTTTTTGTTGTGTGTAACCTGGCACGTCTATTTTCAGATCATGCTCCTCCTGTGAAAGCAGCATGTAAGTGTGTCTTTGAGTGTATAACGCTACTAACCAAAAAAGCTACACATACCCCTTTATTAACATTAACATAACCAACCTTTAACATGGTAGAGGGCTGCTATTAAAGGTGCAGTCAGTGATTTTTGGGAATGCTTGTTGTCAAAATCACTTTTTTGTTAAAATCAGTGAATATCTCCGCTGTATGATCCGCTACCTGTCTGTACTGTGTGTGCGCTGAAAAAAACATACATACAGTCTTAATACACAGCCTAGGCTCTGTAAACTGGAATGTAAACAAAGGGCGGGGGGGGGGGGTGTCACCGTAGTTAGCAACATACCCGTTTACAGAGCCTAGGCTGTGTATTAACATTTTTATTTTCATTTTCAGCGCACACACAGTACAGAAAGGTAACGAATCATGAGGAGATATTCACTGATTTTGACAAAGTGATTCTGACAACAAGCGATCTCCAGAATCACTGACTACACCTTTAACTGGGGTTAGTGTTATTTTGCTTACAGTAGTTTTAATGGGACAGTTCTCCCCTTTCTAATGGTGTTGGTGGAGGAGGGTGGATGGGGTTTTCAAACATGGACATATTACAAGAAGAATTTCGCCAAATCTCAAAATGGCGTCCTATTCATTTCAATGGGAAGTTGCTCGGTGGTGCATGGGGCTATTTGAAGCGTTAACTTCCTGGTTTTGGGACCCATAGAGCATGCTCAGTGCGATCTACGGTGCCCACCATCTCTACCATTGTGTCCTTGAGCACGACACTTAACCCCAAAACTGCTCCAGGGGCGCTGTACTATGGCTGACCCTGCGCTCTGACCCCCTCTGGAGTGTGGGAACTTAGAGGGGAGATGAGGAAAAGACAAATTTCAATGTGCCCTGTATACAATTGACTAATAAAGATAGCTTAATTTACCTCAATCTTTCATATGGAATGTCCGATGAACGCCAGTGGACTCGTGTGCATGTTTTGTTGCTTGTAAAAACTTGAAAACTGAGTTGAAAAATCTTGGACATGGAACAAAAAGGTGGACAATCTAACAAAGTAAAAACTTTCTCGTTGGAGTGGGCCATTTAAGAGGCAGAACCTAAAATACTTAAAGGGGCACTGTGTAACATTTTAAGTAATTTATTAGCTAAAATCAATATCCTCATTCATAAATATGTCCTCATTGGTGTAAAATCACCTCTGCCAATAATCTGAATTATCCTCCTGAGCGGAGAATTACAAATATTAATATTACATTTTGTACATTGAGCAGGCAAGTCTTATGGAGGAATCCATGTTTTGAATTCAACCCTTGACTAATCAGTGAGTCCCTAAAGGATCTCAGACAGACAGACAGACAGACAGACAGACAGACAGACAGGGAGTAAGACAGACGGACAGACAGACAGGGAGTAAGACAGACAGACAGACAGGAGGTATAATCATTAATCAAAGACCTTATATTATCCATCAGGGCGTAAAGTTCAAGCCTCTCTCTCACATTCCTGCTGATTCCTCCACACAAAAAGACTTGATTTGATTTCTTTTGTGAATTATTTATTTATATATTTTTTTCTAAACGTTTTCTGTCTGAGAGTTGAAAACAGCATATTTAATAGTGTAGTAAGCTTTATTAGACAGTACAGAGTTAAAATGGGGAGACAGAGAGAGAGACAGAGAGAGAGAGAGAGAGAGAGAGAGACAGAGAGAGAGAGAGAGGATGACCTGCAGTAAAGGTCTACAGGTCGGATTTGAACCCGTGACCACTGCAACGAAGACCGGAGCCAATATGGTACACGCTCTATCCACTACACCACTGGAGCGCCCCAATGGTGTAGTTCTTGTTAAATTTTGTCGCCTTTTCAAAAATGGTGTGAGGGTGTAACTGCATTGGTGTTAATAATGTGTTACATTTAAACAGATTTTTCAGGTGTTTGAAAAGACTTGATTTAAAGTCGCTACAAGGAACTTTTTAAATATTTCTGAAACAGTCTCATTTTTCACTCTGATGATCATAAATTACATGTAACAGCAAACGAGACCATCAGTGCTAAAGAATGCTATTTGTATATAGTTTTTCTTAATGCCTTTGTCATGGGTATATGCTCACCCAGGAACAACAGCTGGTGTAGTAAAAACACTACCGCTTTTGACCAAATGGGGCAGCAAGAATTAACACAAACTGAAAGTTCCTCGGAGCAACTTTAAATGGTGTACAGTAGTTCTTGCTAAAATGTCTCGCCTTTTCAAAGATACTGTGAGGGTGTTACTTCAATGGTGTAAACAATGTGTTAAATGAAACCAGATGGTCGTTGCTCTATTTCAGGGGCTTGAAAAGACTCCATTTAACAAGGTGTTTGAACATTGGAAACAGTGTTAAAATAGTTTTGTTTTTAACATGTGAAGTTTGGCAAGTTAGGGCTGCTGTTTCCGAGTGTGTAGGGCGGTTCGGTCGTCCACTGGGTTACAGGGTCGGTGGTTGGATCCCCCGTCTCCCCGCCACATGTCCAAGTGTCCCTGGGCAAAGAGACACTGAACCCTAAATGTCTCCTGATAGTTAGCTTGCACCCTGCGTGGTAGCTGCTGCTGCTATCGGTGTATGAATGTGTGTGTGATTGGGTGAATGTGTACAAAACAATGTAAAGCGCTTTGGGTCTGTGGAAAAATCAGGGAAAAGAGCTTTATAAGTGGAGTCCATTTATCACATACCGAAGTACATACTACCTCTTAAAAAAAACTAAGTATCCCTTTGGAATTAACATTTTTTGCAGAGCTGCAGCTTGATAAGCCTCTTAATCAAGTAGAGAAGTTTCCTGTGTGTGTGTGTGTGTGTGTGTGTGTGTGTGTGTGTGTGTGTGTGTGTGTGTGTGTGTGTGTGTGTGTGTGTGTGTGTGTGTGTGTGTGTGTGTGTGTGTGTGTGTGTGTGTGTGTGTGTGTGTGTGTGTGTGTGTGTGTGTGTGTGTGTGTGTGTGTGTGTGTGTGTGTGTGTGTGTGTGTGTGTGTGTGTGTGTGTGTGTGTGTGTGTGTGTGTGTGTGTGTGTGTGTGTGTGTGTGTGTGTGTGTGGATTCTACTTACGCTCCACTTTGTAGAAAAAGATGCAAATGATGTGTTTGGTGTTTCACGAGAGTTTGCAAACTACTTGGTGAAACATCTGCTTCGCTTCACAGCCCAGTGGTTTCTTCGCACTGTCGTCAGCACAGCTTTATTCCCAGCTGACCGCACACACACACACACACAGACGCACACACACACACACAGACACACACACACACACACACACACACACACACACACACACACAATGTAGACAAGGGAATGGGTTGATTATCCCACCTCGAACCAATAAAAATTAGAGGCAGGCAGTGAGAAAAAAAAATACCCTGAAAGAGTATGGCAACTACAATGGGGAAAAACAATAGAGTACGGAAAACTAAACTTTTTCTCTGCAACTTTATTCGCTAGATATTTTAATTTTATAGGCTTAAAGGGGCACTGTGTAACATTTTAAGTAATTTATTATCTAAAATCAATATCCTCTTTCATAAATATGTCCTCATTGGTGTAAAATCACCTCTGCCAATAATCTGAATTATCCTCCAGAGCGGAGAATTACAAATATTAATATTACATTTTGTACATTGAGCAGGCAAGTCTTATGGAGGAATCCATGTTAGTTGGAATGTCATCAGGTGCATTGTTTAGAATGTAGAATTGTTCTTGTCCTTGAAGGCCACTGTAGCTTCTGTTATTATTCTAAAGGGGTGGGGTTACCCAGGGAGCGTTGCATTCAGAACTTTGTAGAACTTTCTTGATGATGTCATATTACACAGTGTCCCTTTAAGTTAAAACTCTTAGGTTTGAAGGGAAACTGCCTATACATTTGAGCCAAATAAGGCTGCATTTACACTGTATTGTCTTGATGCCCTATTATAAATTTTTACCTTTTATCTGATTTTTTTTAAAACTGCCTGCTTACATCTACTTTTAAAAGCGACCCATATCTTATACCTGTGCTTTCACTTGCATCATGGTGCGCTAAACAAAAGATAGTAAGTCGGCTCAAATTTAATTTTACATTTTTTAACCTTTATTTATACAGGTATATCCCATTGAGTCCGAAGACTCTTTTGCAAGGGAGACCTGTTCCCATTTACACGTTACCATTCACACACACATTCATACACCGATAGCAGGCTAACTATCGACATTCACAACGAGGCAAGGTGGGTGAAGTGTCTTGCCCAAGGACACAACAACTATGACACAGGTGGCAGGGCGGGGATCGAACCTCCAACCCTTTGATCATCGGCCGACCCGCTCTACCACCTGAGCCACAGTCTCCCTGTGTATACAGTTTGCCTTCACACTAAAGATTTTTAGTTTTAGACTAAAACCCTAAGACAGTTGCCTTGAAGAATGTGAGTTTTCTAATTTTTCTCATTTTTTATAGTGTTCTGTTCTTTTGTTAATGCAGCGTTAAAGTCTTAAGTTGAACATTGATAAGAATTATATTGCATCAACACGTTCTGGCAAATTGCTGGATTTGTTTTCTGTGTCAGGATGTGCAGACAGTTTGTTTTATTCATGGTTTGTATCGTCACGCCAACAACACACACTGAGACAGATTAACACATTTGATACGTACAAGAAAAATTGGGAAGCCAGTGAAACGGAAAAAAAAAAATACCCAGAAAAAATATTCAATTATAGGAAAAATAAATCACAGCCATATCATCTCCACATCTTAGTTTAGAACAAAAGCCAAAACCGTGGAATAATTTAATCTTGTAGTGATTGTTGCGCAGATGTAGACAAAACATTTCAAATTGTTAAAAGAAAGTTAATCTTTTTTCCAAATTTAACGGCCTGTTCGCTTCGCTTTTCAAGTAGAAAATTGGAATTTCACAGACACAAGAATTTGTTACATCACAACACAAGAATGCAGCAGACTTTTTTTGTGTTGTGTTCTGAAAAAAAACTTCTGCAATACTTTTTATGCTTTTATATATGAAGGGACATTTAGGCACCACACAAAGTGTTAATACACAGCCTAGGCTCTGTAAACTGGTATGTAAACAAAGGGGCACATCGTAGCTGGCAACATGCCCGTTTACAGAGCCTAGGCTGTGTATTAACAATGGATTTTTTTCGATACACAGTAAAATTTTAACACATTTTTCCCGTTAATTTTTCCTCAGGCTGCATGTAAACAAGGTTGCTTGCTATTGGTTGCTATCATTTATGCAAGCTGCCCAACTTTTTATTTATATATATATACGGTTTGTTTAAAGGTGGAGTCAGTGATTCTGGAGAATGCTTGTTGCCAAAATAAGTGAATATCTCCTCACAAACATCTACCATTTGTACAAAACAATAATTTTGACAACAAGCGTTCTCTAGAATCCCTGACTCCACCTTTAATACAAACTGCCTACATTGAATTATCTTATGTTGAGAAAACCATTATTATCATTCACATGTCATTAAAACAAATATATATATAAGACTTTTAACTGTTTTTTTTATTACATTTTCCACCCCATCCAATCATAACAGCTTTACAAAGTGTTAATCCACAGCCTAGGCTCTGTAGCTTGCTTCATGCCTGTTTACAGAGCCTAGGCTGCTGCTGACTGTGCATTAACACTGGAGTGCACTTGAGTTCTGCCAATGTAGTATTCTTTTGGTTCAATACAAGACTCCTAATTTTCTTTTTTTATTTCTCGCATCCAATCAAAACTGCCTTACAAAGTGTTAATACACAGCCTAGGCTCTGTATACTGGTATGTAAACAAAGGGGGGGCCATCGTAGCTTGCCTCATGCCTGTTTACAGAGCCTAGGCAGCGGCTGTGCATTAACACTGGAGTGCACTGGATTGCATTTTGAGTTCTACATACTTAAAATTCCAAATGTAAAAGTAGTGCCCAATGTAGTAATATCTACTAACTTTTTTTTTTTTTTATAATTTTTTTAAATTTATTTCTCCCTTCCAATCAAATTAAGGGACCAGTCTGGATTTTTCTCAAATCTTCATCTCTTAACATAACTTATTGAAAATGCTTATTGAAAAAAAAAAAAACAAGAGACACTGAACATTTTGAGTGGTCTCTTAATTTTTTTCCAGAGCCGTATATAGAAGACTTCTAACTTTTTTTTTTATTTAAATTTCCCCTCCCCCCCCGTCCAATCAAAAAAAACAGCCCAGTTGAACTCGGGCCCTCCCATTCCAGCCCGACAGTACGAGGTGGCTATGAACCGACAGCAGAGATACTTCCGCATCCCGTTCATCCGACCGGGAGACCAGTACAAAGACCCCCAGGGCAAGAAGAAGGGCTGGTGGTACGCACACTTTGACGGGCCCTGGATCGCCAGACAGATGGAGCTGCACCCGGATAAACAGCCCATACTACTGGTGGCAGGTTAGTATAGGGGGGGGAGGGCGGGGATAATAGTATGAGAAGAGAGGAGTGATAAGAAGGGAATAGGGGACACTTTAGTATTCACTTGGGGCAATATATTAAAACAATAAAAAAATAAATAAAAAAAATTTAATTAAAAAATTTATATTTTCTTAAAAAAATGTACTATGTGTGATGTCACTGCCATTCGTCCTGAATACATTCTGATAATGTCCATCGCTAGGCAACATCCTGAATTAATGGGAAAAGTGTAAATTCGACGGATAAATCAATTTAGTTCGCTTAGAGGGGAGCAAATGTAAAACGTTTCTCACTTTACCCCATTCTCCCTTAATAGCGATTTTATAATGATGGAACGCCGGTTCCGTATTGGTGAAGTATTCCTTTTAAAGACAAACAATGTATTGGACTTGGTAGAAATGTTGTCAGTAGTTTAAATTATAAAACCAAAATGTTCATTCTACTCAAACATATGCCTATAAATAGTAAAACGAGAGACACTGAACATTTGGAGTGGTCTCTTAATTTTTTCCAGAGCTGTCTATAAATGCTGTACATTACATTATTATTATTATTAAATGTTTATTTGACAGGGACAATACATACAACATTGCCACAAAAAATGGGAAAATGTGATGCATATAAGACGTCTAGCTTCAGCTAATTTGCAGTCTTTGTCCCTGGGTCAGGCTTTAAAATACAATCAAAGAATCAATCAATCAAACGTGTTACTATGCTGGTCTTAGAGCCTCCTCAGTTGAAAACACTTCAAAACTCCCACTAGATGATATATATATGGGACGTCCAGCAAAAAGGCTCCTAAAAAATAAAAGCCCCCAATATTCTTTACAGCCTCGGTATGGAGAAAGGCCTGACTGTGCGTTATGATCAGAGATGATAGTTATGAATCTGCAGCTCTGTCACAAAATCAAACTCCTGAACGTTTATCAAAGGCGCACGAAGATGAGAAGCCATTTTGATTTGAGTATCGACTGAGGAATTGATTTTTGGCCAAACTTCTCTATACTCCTCACATTTTCTACACTTTTTTTTTTTTTTTTTTGGCATTTTTATGCTTTATTGATAGTGTAGAGACAGAGTTGAAATGGGGCAGAGAGGGGAGTGACATGCAGAGAACGACCGCGGGCTGGAATCGAACCCGGGTCCGCTGCTGGCCGAGGCCCATGGGGTGAGGGGGGAACGCCCTACCAACTGAGCTAAGGGCGCCCCCCCATTTTCTACACTTCTATCTAGACTGTTGAAAAGGAAAAATGTCACGGGACTACAGATTAAAAATTGTGTTTTGGCTAATTCTGGCATTTTTAATCCTTGTATGATCATGTGTTTTACCAATTTTGCACTGTCGCCTTCTTTATTTTATTTTATTTTATTTTATTTTATTTTATTTTATTTTATTTTATTTTATTTTATTTTATTTTATTTTATTTTATTTTATTTTATTTTATTTTATTTTATTTTATTTTATTTTATTTTATTTTATTTTATTTTATTTAAACAAAAGTTAGGGACACTCAAAATATTAAGGCAACTGTCTGCACCATATTTCTTAGTCTTGATGCCGAAACTAAAACTCTTAAGATATTCCAATTTAATTGCAGTTTTATCTTGACTGACACAGTTTAACGGGACAGATGGTAAATGGACTTGACTTATATAGCGCTTTTTAGCCGTTTTTCTCTGCCCCAAAGCGCTTTACATTTCTTACCACATTCACACACACACACACACACACGCACTCATACACTGATAGCAGTAGCTGCCATGCAAGGCGCCCAAATAAGATGTCATTATGTTGACGTCATTGAAAACTCAATGCCGTTTTCAAGCAGACTCGGTTCTATATGTTGACTCAAAACTGTTTAAATTGCTTCACATTACATATTTCATTCTCTCTGAACACATTCAACGATGGCAATTTACAATGTCGATACAACACACGTCATCCGCAGCTGTGAAGGAAATAGCTAAGTGCTTTATGAGGCAGTTACTCAGAGAGAGAGAGAGAGAGAGAGAGAGAGAGAGAGAGAGAGAGAGAGAGAGAGAGAGAGAGAGAGAGAGAGAGAGAGAGAGAGAGAGAGAGAGAGAGAGAGAGAGAGAGAGAGAGAGAGAGAGAGAGAGAGAGAGAGAGAGAGAGAGAGAGAGAGAGAGAGAGAGAGAGAGAGAGAGAGAGAGAGAGAGAGAGGACACCTTCTTTCTCTTCCCATTATTTAATTCATTGCAGACATTATAGTTTTTAAATGACGCAAAGTACAGCGACACAGATTCATAAACCCAGAACTCACGGGCATTTCTCAACCCCAAATAGTCAAATAAAAAAGTCTGGATAAATGACATATCGATACACATATATTTATGCTTGCACAAATGGGGCAACAAAATGACTTTTTTTTTAAGTGTTGTGTTTTTGTTTTGAATTTTGAAAATGCATAGATAGATAGATAGATAGATGGATGTCTGGATGGGGAGATAGATAGATCGACAAACAGACAGATAAACAGACAGACAGACAGAAAATCAAGTAATTACTTTAAAAAAATATACATATTATAATAAAATATATATAAAAATTAAATAAAAAATTAAGAAAAAGGTTGACAAAGTCACTTCTTTATGTCTAGATGGATAGACAGACAGACACACACACACACACACACACACGCACACACACACACACACACACACACACACACACACACACACACACACACACACACACACACACACACACACACACACACACACACAGACAGATTAATCCCTTCTCTCTTTTCTTGCAGGTAAAGATGACATGGAGATGTGTGAGTTGAGCTTGGAGGAGACGGGTTTGTCCCGTAAGCGAGGAGCAGAGATTCTCCCGCGGCAGTTTGAGGAGATCTGGGAGCGCTGCGGCGGCCTGCAGTATCTACGCAGCGCCATCGAGAACCGCCAGGCGCGACCCACCTACGCAACCGCCATGCTGCAGAGCATGTTCAAGTGACCGCGCAGAGTCCATACTAAAAGCCCTGTTCAAGTGACCACGCAGAGTCCATACTAAAACAGAGTCCATACTAAAAGCCCTACGCCACGAGTCAATACAGACAGGGGCTCTATTGGAAAAGCCCTACTAACGTTCTACTCATACTGAAAGAAATGCTAACGTCCTACTCGTACTGAAAGACCTATTAATGTCCTACTCATACTAAAAGCCTGTTCAAGTGACCGCGCAGCAGAGTCCATACTAAAAGCCCTGTTCAAGTGACCGCTCAGAGTCCATACTAAAAGCCCTGTTCAAGTGACCACGCAGAGTCCATACTAAAAGCCTGTTCAAGTGACCACGCAGAGTCCATACTACAGACAGGGGCTCTGTTGGAAAAAGCCCTACTAACGTCCTACTCATTCTAAAGGCCCTATTAATGTCCTATTTGTACTCATGTTGACGTCAATTTGAATGTGTGTAGGGCTTTTAGTATGAGTAGGAAAAAGTACCAACGTCCTACTCATACTAAAAGCCCTACTAAAGTCCTATTCATACTCATGTTGACGTCAATTTGAGTATGAGTAGGGCTTTTAGTATGAGTAGGAAAAAGTACCAATGTCCTACTCATACTAAAAGCCCTATGCCACAGCCATGCTACAGAGCATGTTCAAGTGACCACGCAGAGTCCATACAGACAGGGGCTCTGCTGGAAAAGCCCTACTAACGTCCTACTCATACTGAAAGAAATGCTAATGTCCTACTCATACTCAAATTGGCGTCAACATGAGAGTATGGGCAGGGCTTTTAGTATGAGTAGGAAAAAGTACCAACGTCCTACTCATACTAAAAGCCCTAATAACGTTCTACTCATACTAAAAGCCCTAATAACGTCCCACTCGTACTGAAGGCCCTATTAATGTCCTATTTGTACTCATGTTGACGTCAATTTCAGTATGAGTGGGGCTTTTAGTATGAGTAGGAAAAAGTACCAACGTCATACTAAAAGTCCTACTAACGTCCTACTCATACTCATTTTGACGTCAATTTGAGTATGTGACGGTTGTGTAGGTGTGAAATGCCCAGATGAGTACTTACTTCTGGAGAGATTTTGAGTATGGATCAGTTACTACTCCTACTCAACCTCAACTGCCCCACAATGCATTTCGTCTTTTCAAAAAACGACACAGAATTATTATTCTTTATTGCTTCTGTATACTTCAGTGTAAGCGGTCCGACCAACCTCGCATACACAATGGATGGTTAAGTAGACAGTATGTGTAGTATATACATGTTGAGTATGTAGGAGGGAGGACGTTAGTAGTTAGTAGTTAGTAGGGCTTTTTCAAACACACTGAAAAATACAACAACTCAACTCACAAAGGGACACATGCACCAGCTACCTAATGAAACGGACAGCGGCATTCATGTGAACTGCGATTTATTTTTTTCTCTCTCTCAATTAAATTTTTTTTCCGTTTTTTTTTTTTTTTTTGTCTTGCTCTGTTGGCAAAGGCACGTTTTGCATTGATCCCTATGCAGACAAGTCTTAACGTAAAGGTGTAGTAAGTGATTTTTTTGGAGAACGCTTTGAAATTTGTCAATATTAGTGAATATCTCCTCACGATCCGCTACCTGTCTGTACTGTGTGTGTGCTGAAACAACAAAATCTGGTGGTAATACACAGCCTAGGTTCTGTAAACAGGCATGTTGCTTGCTATACGGTGGGCCCCCTTTTTATTTACATACCAGTTTACAGAGCCTAGGCTGTGTATTAACACTTCAGATAAGGAAGATTTTTTCCAATTATGTCGAGAAATGTCAAGAATAAAGACAAATACTCCAAAATACTATTGGAGTTAGTGGGGGCATTTATGTATTTTCAGCATACTACAATTGACCTGCATGTATTGGGACATCCTAAATCTTTTTCTGGCATACTAAATAGTAGGGAAGTATGGGGATTGGAACGCAGGGGGGTAAGCGTTCTCCAGAATCACTGACTGCATCTTTACTTCTTCTCACACATCTGGGTTGTTTTCGAAGGAATTTTAATTTTTCTGTAACATCCCTGCACGTTTTAACTTCGAGGCCTTACCACTACTTTAACAAGGTTTGATCGCCGCGACAACAAGTAGTTTGTTTATTTCTGTTATACTTTCTAAGCTGCCTCTCTTCTTCTTCCAAAAAAATACTAGAAAAAATACTTAATTCCTTCTGTAATTATTATTATATGCATTCCTGATTTATTTTTGACATTTTTCGATTCTATCGTAACAGCTAGCTGGTGGTTGATCCCCTTTCCCCCAATTTAAAGTCGCTACGAGGAACTTTTAAAATATTTCTGAAACAGGAATTTTTTCCTCTGATGATCATGAATGACATGTAACAGCAAATGAGACCATCAGTGCAAAAGAATGCTGTTTTTATTTTAAATAGCTTTTTCTTAATGCCTTTGTCATGGGTTATACGCTCACCCAGGAACAACAGCTGGCGTGGTAAAAACACTACTGCTTTTTGTCCAAAGGGGGCGCTAGAATTAACACACACTGAAAGTTCCTCGTAGCACCTTTAAACATTTTTGCTGTTTACATTGTAATTTTACATGTGGTTCCTTACAGGGCGAAACATACTTGCACAAGGATCTGTCAAAGTGTCCGATAATTCCTCGAATATTTTGCTAATATACTTCTTTTATTTTGTTGAATTTTTGTTCCTTTTGTCTTTCCAACCGAATGTAACTTGAGACCTCGTTTTGATTTTGTTCATGTAGTGATCGATATTATTTTTCTTCTCATTGTGTGTGTGATTTAAAAATGTGTAAAAAAAAAAAAAAAATTATGAGAACGGTCCAAAAAAAAAACATTAATTATAATTTTTTTTTATTTTAATTTTTTTTCAGAGCACTTAGTTCGAGCTCTTTGATTTAGTTTTTTTCTTGGTTCTGCGTTTGTTCAAGCAAAAGCAGGAAAATGTGAAATAATTATGCAAAAGCTGAGATGCAACTCCTCGTGCGCTGTTTGCAAAAAAAAACATTCTCAAAAACTCATTCATAAGTACGGAAAGAGAATAGGGCCAAAGGATTGAAAAAAAAACGAGAGGCGCAATTATTATTTTTTTCATTATAGACTTGTCAAAAAGTTGTGAAAAGAATTGCAATATAAAGTTGGAAAAAGATTATTGACAGATTTCGAACTTACAGGATCAATAACTCGTAAGCAAAACGTTATTAAAACCTAAACGAGACAGACAGACAGACAGACAGACAGACAGGCAGGCAGACAGACAGACAGACAGACAGACAGGCAGGCAGGCAGGCAGAGAGACAGACAGACAGACAGACAGGCAGGCAGACAGGCAGGCAGGCAGACAGGCAGACAGGCAGGCAGACAGGCAGACAGGCAGACAGGCAGACAGGCAGACAGACAGACAGGCAGACAATGGGCTCCAACCTCATTTTCTCTTTACATTTTTTTCCTCTCCTTTCCCGGTGGCCCTAATTCTCTCTCCGTACACACCATCTTAAATCTTAAAAATTAGATATATTTTTACACGAGGATGGAACCATCAAATTTTGCCAATGCAGTGATTCATTCCCAAGGCAGTTTCACAACATGTTTTTTTTCATTGATATCCTAATCCATCTAACAATCTTAACCTGACTTTTGTTTGAACATTTAAAAAGTTAAAATTTATCGTTTGATTTGATATTCTAGAAAATGTTTTATTTGGAGAAAAAAAAATAATCTCATGTTAAAAATTGAACTCATATGTTGGACACACATAGCTCTTTTACAAACGCACTGGTACCCAACACAACTGGAAAATTCACATACGAACTGAGTCGACACTGAATATTTTCTACACACAAACGTTTGCAGTACTGTTCATGTGTATATGTATATGCAGCCAACGTGCTACGGTGATATTCTGATGTTTATGTCTTTTGAAAATCACACTTTGTACTTCTTCGGCTTTTGGGGCGTTCGTTTTGGGAGATTGTCAAGCGATGCAATAAATGAATAAATAAATAAATTGAAGTGAGATGAAAAAAAAATAAAAAATCCAGGTCTTGCATTTGCTGGGGATGTAAAAAAATGTTTTGAATAATTACGTTAAAGGCCTACTTCACCGGTTTGAATATGAAGGTGTATTGAATTCTGAGATCCTATGTAGTATAAATGTGCGAAAAAAAATTAAAATCGGTTCATCCTAGCCTGAGAAAAGGCAGAAAGAGTGTTTTTTAACCCATGTGACATCACAGAAAGAGAAATATAGGGTTAAAAAAAACTTACTTTGTAAATATTACTGTGATGTCTTTTACTGTGACATCACAGTAATATTTACAAAGTAAGTTTTTTTTAACCCTATATTTCTCTTTCTGTGATGTCACGAGAAAGAGAAATATAGGGTTAAAAAAAACACTCTTTCTGCCTTTTCTCAGGCTAGGATGAACCGATTTAATTTTTTTTTGCACATTTATACTACATAGGATCTCAGAATTCAATACACCTTCATATTCAAACCGGTGAAGTAGGCCTTTAAAGACAATCTACTGCGACGTAAAACCTCCGCTTGTCTTTTACGCTCGTCACTTGCACGACGAAGAAGTTGATTTTTTAGATTTGTCTGAAAGTGAAAGTGAAAAGTCTGTGTTGTTATTTAAAGTCGCTACGAGGAACTTTGAAAATATTTCTGAAACGGTCAAATTTTTTTCCTCTGATGATCATAAATGACATGTAACAGCAAACGAGACCATCAGTGCAAAAGAATGCTATTTTTTAATATAGTTTTTCTTAATGCCTTTGTCATGGGGTATACGACTATACGCTCACCCAGGAACAACAGCTGGCGTAGGTAAAATCACTACCGCTTTTGTCCAAAGGGGGGCGCTAGAATTAACACAAAATGAAAGTTCTTCGTAGCAGCTTTTGAAGTAAGGGACCCTCTTTACAAACGGCATTAACATGCAGAGAAAGACAGGCGTAAAAATCAATAGCTGAATGCACCAAAGAGAGACTGAAGGGGTTGATAATCTGGTACTGACAAAAAAAAATAAAAAATTGGTTCATTTTAAGCTATCATTCTGTCTAGGCATTTTTTTTTTAATATACAAATAAATATTACTGTTTTAAGTCAAATATTGAGTAATATTCATCTCACTACGACGGCCAAATTTCAGATATAGTTTAAAGTAATTTTGACCGTCTGATGGAAAATAATCCTTCTTCTACAACAGCTGCGTAATGGTTTGTGCTTCATAGTTGCACTGTGAAAAAGAAAGAAAAAAAAATGTTATAACACTCAAAGTTTTGAAGTTAACTTTCTGCACTAGATGTTTCAATTTCGAGACTAAAACCAACATTTTTAAAAACTCTTCCCTTCGACTGCTCCAATATAATAAAAAAATTGGATAAGTTAAGGTTCCGATCAACTTACATCTTTAAAAAAAAGTTTAATTATTTTAGGACGTGCTTGTAAACTAACACTGGATATGAATATCTCATCCAAAACACCTTCAGATTTCACGAAAAAATCCTTCACTTCAACTGCTCCTATATCTGTCTATTCGTGTGTTAATGCTGGTTTGTAAAAAGGGGTTTTAAAGACCTCAGTGTTGAGCGAGTTCTGACCTTTTAAAACGTGAACTTATTTAGTGATTTTCTGCATTTTCTGCGATCTGTTCCTCTCCACACACATTACAATCATTCCTGGGGAAACACTGCCTTTGTCATTTTTCTAACGCTGATCGTCTCCTAAACTGATTAAATAAAAATAAAAATAAAATAAAATAAAATGCATTCCTTGTTCCCTCACCTCTCTGTCCTTTTCTTGCAGTATTATTTGGTGTCATCATATGCTCGTGTGTGTAGGGCGGTTCGGTCGTCCACTGGGTTACAGGGTCTAAGTGTCCCTCTGTGTGTGTGTGTGTGTGTGTGTGTGTGTGTGTGTGTGTGTGTGTGTGTGTGTGGTGAAGTGTGTAGGGCGGTTCGGTCGTCCACTGGGTTACAGGGTCAGTGGTTGGATCCCCCGTCTCCCCGCCACATGTCCAAGTGTGTGTGTGTGTGTGTGTAGTGCGGTCGTCCACTAGGTTACAGGGTCGGTGGTTCGATCCCCGTCTCCCCGCCACATGTCCAAGTGTGTGTGTGTGTGTGTGTGTGTGTGTGTGTGTGTGTGTGTGTGTGTGTGTGTTGAAGTGTGTAGGGCGGCTCAGTCGTCCACTGGGTTACAGGGTCGGTGGTTCGATCCCCCCGTCTCCCCGCCACATGTCCAAGTGTCCCTGGGCAAAATGTCTCCTGATGGTTAGCTTGCACCCTGCGTGGTAGCTGCTGCTGCTATCGGTGTATGAATGTGTGTGTGAATGGGTGAATGTGTACAAAACAATGTAAAGTGCTTTGGGTCTGTGAAAAACCAGGGAAAAGAGCTTTATAAGTGGAGTCAATTTACCATGAATTATATGATGTCGCTGAAAAAAAAATCCCAAAATATCGACACACAACTTTTCAAGCTATAGTGTGTAACTTTTTACCTTGTAAATTAAATTACGTTACATTCAAGCCATCGCCAAACGAGTTGACACAAAGTTGATTAAGCCTATTATCAGCTCCACAAAACTCTCTCTGTATCTCTCAGTATGGCAGCGTTTACAAACTGGTGCCCCCCCTGCCCCCAACCCCCCCTGACACTGGTGCAGGAGCTCAGAAAAACCCCAAGAAGAGCCCAAGAAATGTTTCAGTTGTTGATTCTACTGCGAAAGTAAGAAAAAACCTGGACGTACAGCAGAAGGTATAAAATCCATGTGCCATCACTGAAGGCTTTACCTCATGTAGATGTAACCGACAGTGTTGTTGTTAATTACTCAGAATTACTCATGGTGGCGACAAAAGTTACGCACTGTAGCTTTTTAAAAAATTAGGAGAAAAAAAAACGCCATCACAATTGTAATCAACACAGTTTATATGTTTTACTATTAACTTAAATAAACATTTAACATTTTTAATATGAAAAGTCAAAATCACAGTTTGGTTTTGGGGGTCCATATCCCCCTCAAAGCAGCTCATACAGAATAACAATGATCGACTATTTACATGAAATGTACAAGAGAATATATATTTTTTACGATCTACCAACTCAACAAAATGTGTGTGTACTCGGGCGCTCCGGTGGCGTAGTGGATAGAGCGCGTACCATATTGGCTCCGGCCTTCGTTGCAGTGGTCGCGGGTTCAAATTCGATCCGTGGACCTTTACTGCAGGTCATCTCCCCTCTCTCTCTCTTCCCATTTCAACTCTGTACTGTCTAATAAAGCTTGAAAATGCCAAAAAATAATCTTAAAAAAAAAAAAATGTGTGTGTACTCAAAAGGGGAAAATGTTACACTTAAAACAGGACATACCAGAGCTTGTAGATGTGCTTTAAAAGGTTCTACGAGGAACTTTTTAAATATTTCTGAAACAGTCTTAATTTTTCCTCTGATGATCATAAACTACATGTAACAGGAAAACGAGACCATCAGTGCAAAAGAATGCTATTTTTATATAGTTTTTCTTAATGCCTTTGTCATGGGTATATACGCTCACCCAGGAACAACAGCTGGCGTAGTAAAAACACTACCGCTTCAGTCCAAAGGGGGCGCTAGAATTAACACAAACAGAAAGTTCCTCGGAGCACCTTTTTTAAGTAAAAATAAAAAAATATGTTTGACAATATATCTGTTTTGTAGTGGAGGTGGATATGACTGTAGGCAGGTTAATGACACTTAAACACCCCTTGATTTATCCGGGAATTTTATTGTAAACGTATGGTTGTCAAAATCCTGTTTAGAGCTATTTTTAAAATGTATTACATACAGCTCTGGAAAAAATTAAGAGACCACTCCAAATGTTCAGTGTCTCTCGTTTTACTATTTATAGCCATATGTTTGAGTAGAATGAACATTTTGGTTTTATGATATAAACTACTGACAACATTTCTACCAAATTCACAATACATTTTTTTTTTCATTAAGAGCATTTACAATAAGTAATGTAGAGATGAAGATTGAAGAAAAATCTAAAGCTCTGGAAACAATGAAGAGACCAGTCTGGATTTTTCTTGAATCTTCATCTCTACATTACTTATTGAAAAATGCTCTTTAATGACAAAAAAATGTATTGTGAATTTGGTAGAAATGTTGTCAGTAGTTTATAGTATAAAACCAAAATGTTCATTCTACTCAAACATATGCCTATAAATAGTAAAAACGAGAGACACTGAACATTTGGAGTGGTCTCTTAATTTTTTCCAGAGCTGTATTATAGATAAATGACATAATAGATAATAATCGTATTTGCTGCCAGTGCTGAGGATTTTCTATTAACAGACTCATTTCACACCAGATCCTGTCTATGTTTAACAGCCACCAACATATTAAAGGTGCAGTCAGTGATTCTGGAGAACGCTTGTTGTTAAAATCCCTTTACTTTGTGTGCTGAGAAAAAAATAATCTAGTGTTAATACACAGCCTAGGCGCTGTAAACTTTATGTAAACAGCCTACAGTTTACAAAAGCAATGTAATAGCAACATGCCCGTTTACAGATCCTAAGCTTTTTTCAGCACACTCAAAACACAACACACACACACACACACACACACACACACACACACACACACACACACAGTACAGACAGGTAGTGGATCATGAGGAGATATTCACTGATTTTGACAACAAGCGTTCTCCAGAATCACTGACTACACCTTTAACTTACAGAGACACAAACAGAGTCAGCAGACATGTAACAAAAAAACCATTCCAACATTCGTTGTAATCTCCTCTTCAACATTCCCGACGATGGCTGTCTACAGTCCTGACGTTTTTTTTTCCAAAGTGTCCCACATTTCTGTTTTCCCCCCGTTTGTGTGTGTGTGTGTGTGTCTGTCTCTGTCTGTGTGTGTGTCTCTCTGTCTCTGTGTGTGTGTGTGTCTGTCTGTCTCTGTCTGTGTCTCTGTCTCTGTCTGTGTGTCTATCTGTCTGTGTCTGTGTGTGTTTTTGGAGATATTCACTCTTGATTTTGTAGCTCAGAGGGGTTAGTAATGGCTGACTGTTGACTCCCTTGTCTCCCATGTTAAACAGTGAAGGCTCATTGTCTCCATGTTAAACAGTGAAGGCCATGATGTTAGATGTTGTTAGATGGTGTGGGGCAGTTTGACAGGTTTCTCCCAGAGTTCTAGCTGCTGATTTCATCCATGTTTTCGTTCAATCTGTAGAGAGAAAAAAGAGTTTGATTAAGATTAGTGAGTAGAGAGAGAGATGAAGATAGAGATTGTTATAGAGGAGAGAGAGAGAGAGAAGAGAGTAAGAGAGAGAGAGAGAGAGAGAGAAGGAGAGAGAGAGAGAGATGAGAGAGAGAGAGAGTAGATGAGAGAGAGAGAGGGAGAGAGAGAGAGAGGAGAGAGAGAGAAGAGAGAAGAGAGAGAGAGAGAGAGAGAGAGAGAGAGAGAGAGAGAGAGAGAGAGAGAGAGAGAGAGAGAGGAGAGAGAGAGAGAGAAAAATCCTTCTGTAATAACCTTCAGAATGATTATGGAAAGTTTAGATGTAAGTGCTTTAGAAAGTTGAGAAAGAACACGTAAGAAAGCAAAAACAGACAAAAATCTTAAAAAAAAAAAAAAAAAGTGCTTAAAAAAACAATATTTTTGCCTGGCAGTCTCACCTTAAAACATATATATATGTATTTTTCTGTAGCCTTGCTGAGTGGGCATGATCTGTTGTGAAGCAGTAATACACAATTGCACTTCTGGGATTTTAACCACAACAAGCTCACTGCTGGTTAACAAGCCCCCCCTCTCTCAATCTCTCTCCCCCTCCCTCTCTCCCTCTCCCTCTCCCCCTCTCTCCCTCTCCTCTCTCCCCCCCCTCTCTCTCTATCTCCCCCTCTCCCTCTCTCTTCCCTTCCTTCCCTCTCTCCACCCCTCTCTCTCCCCTCCCTCCCTCCCTCCCTCCCTCCCTCTCTCTCCTTCCCTCCCTCCCTCCCTCCCTCTCCCTCCCACCCCCTCTCTCTCTCCCTCATTCCCTCCCTCCCTCTCTCTCTCTCTCCCTCCCTCCCTCTCTCTCTTACCTTGTGTAGTATTCTCAGGTGCGTGTCCAGATCCGATACATTAGTTTTAACTGGCGAAGCCCGGGAGAGAGTAGCTGTCTCTGTACCTATTAAAAAAATGAAGCAGGTATATAAAAAAAAACAATAATGCAACAACAGCAGGTCTGTTTATATACACCTTTAAAACCCTATGGAGGAATATACTTTGGTGTTTGCATCCAATATCTCTATCTATCTATCTATCTATCTATCTATCTATCTATCTATCTATCTATCTATCTATCTATCTATCTATCTATCTATCTATCTATCTATCTATCTATCTATCTATCTATCTATCTATCTATCTATCTATCTATCTATCTATCTATCTATCTATCTATCTATCTATCTATCTATCTATCTATCTATCTATCTATCTATCTATCTATCTATCTATATAGTCCCCTCCAAAAGTATTGGAACAGTGAGGCCAATTCCTTTATTTTTGCTGCAGACTGGAAACATTTTGGGTTTGACACCAAAAATATGAATATGAGACAACAGATAAACATTTCAGCTTTCATTTCCAGGTATTCACATCTGGATCTGATACACAACAGAGAAGACAGCATTATTTGTAAAGGAACACCACATTTTTAGGTGAGCAAAAGTATTGGAACAGATAGACATAAAATTAATTTAATTTAATAAGACTTAATATTTTGTTGCTTGCAATAACTGCATCAAGCCTGTGACCCATTGACATCACGAAAGTTTTGCATTCTTCTTTTGTGATGCTTTTCCAGGCTTTCACCGCAGCCTCATTCAGTTGCTGTCAATAACGCAGCTACAGCAGGTCTGTTTATTAATTCCTTTAAAACCCTAGGGAAGAATAGAATATACTTTGGTGTTTGGGTTCAAATCACCTCAACCCAAGTACTTAAA
>CM047522.1:26869224-26874224 GCA_026122265.1 Ammodytes dubius | reverse complement strand
GCGTTCGTGAACCTTTGTTAAGATTAATACATACATTATTTGCTCTTTTGGGAAAAAACCACATTTTCTTAACACAATCTTTAAATGTATCTTCAAACATATACATATTTATCTGTACAATGGTATATTAATCAGCCTTTATTTGTCAAAAACTTTGCAAAATTGTCCAAAAACATCCACTACGCCACCGGAGCGCCCGGATTTTGTACTTTTAATGAGGATATATTTTTTTGTTTTGTGCTCTGTGTACATTTATCTAGACTATAAGGGATCTCTGGGGACATGCATGGCTTGGTGTGCATATTACAGAGTGTGTGTGTGTGTGTGTACGTTTGTGTGTGTGTGTGTGTGTGTGTGTGTGTGTGTGTGTGTGTGTGTGTGTTCCACAAAATGGACAGTTTTTTCATTTCAGCACAAAAAAAAAGTCAATTTGCCCCAATCTGCAAAAATCTGTCTCAGCAGCCTTTCTCCGATACACTCATCTTCTTCACTGTTATTCAATGTGTGTGTGTGTGTGTGTGTGTGTGTGTGTGTGTGTGTGTGTGTGTGTGTGTGTGTGTGTGTGTGTGTGTGTGCAGAGCCGGCCCAAGCCTTCAGGGGGCCCTAAGCGAAATATGATTAGGGGGCCCCTCTCCAATGTTAGCGCTGCTGAAACTATAGATCTTTGTTAAATATCATTCACACACCCATTGTTTTCCGCTAGTGCCTCCACTGTGCGGCTGTGCGAAAATATTAGACAGCCGAGATTCAGACCCTCCTAGGGGGGTCCGGGGGTATGCCCCCCCGGAAGATTTTTTTAACCTTTTTAAAGTGAAATGCATGAATCTGGTGCACTTTGAGAGGAAAATTAAGAGGCTAAATCTGAGAAATTTTGTGTGAACAAATAATTTGGAGACACTGGGTCAGATGAATTAGAAGCGATTGAAGAAGGACACATGGATTTTCCATAAAAATATTAATATAAAATAAAATATTATGGAGGGTCCTCTGGGTTGGGCTTGGAGCTCTTTTTCTTTTACGGGACATATTTCTCTGTAATATAGTGAATGCATTTAAATGCAGTGTGAGGAACGAAGCAGAAGAACTCTGTTGTCCAGCTACTGTATCTTTTTTTCCACAGACAAGGCTGACATAGGCTATAGACTATACACAGTGCATCGGCAACTGAGGGCAGCCCCATTTCCAATTGTTTTTAAATAAACTCAATACACACTGTGCATGGATATGAACGTGACATGATCAGATAATTTCGGATTTCCTCCCAGATGAACTGATTACATTTTTAGGCTATTAATTATCTAGACCAAAACATGTTATTCCTTTTTTTGTATGATAACTCACATTTGCATAGAATGATGTTAACCCAAAAAGGTTCATTTAGTCTAACTTGATTAATTAACTTGTATGTTCATGTAAACAGACTAGTATTCATTTGTTTGTACCTTGACATGTTTCGACTACTTCCTGCAGTCTTCTTCAGAAGCGTCAGCGGCTGGCTGTCTATAACATCAGCTGACACAACACGCGTCACAGCAACCTCGCTGAGTTGGTTTGTTGCTGTGACGCGTGTTGTGTCAGCTGATGTTATAGACAACCAGCCGCTGACGCTTCTGAAGAAGACTGCAGGAAGTAGTCGAAACATGTCAAGGTACAAACAAATGAATACTAGTCTGTTTACATGAACATACAAGTTAATGATGTTAACCCATTGATGACGGCTGCTGCGCGATGCCACATTGGCTCTCCTGCCTGATGCTGCATCGTGCAGCATTATTACTTTATCTAATTTTCATGGCATTCCCAGCATTGAATGCACTGTCATTGGTTCAAATACACATGAGGTGGGTTTTGTTGATTTTTTTAAGACCACGTGACCACCCAAAAGTTGTGTGGTTTGCCGAAAATCATGTCAATCAAAAAAATAAAAAATTAAAAAAATAATAAAAGAAATACGCCAGCTATGTCGGCGACAGAACAGTTAGTGGCGTTTGGTGCGCAGAATCAAGGTCTACTATAGACTACTGACGAAAATCACACAACACATTGCATCTATTTATTAACAATATTTAATATTTTTTTAATTCATCTAATTTTGACGATTTTTAGAAATATTTGTTGGTTTGTAAGCGCTAAGGGAGCATGTTTAAATAAAACCTGTGAACCTTAACTTTTAAATGTATTTTATTTCATGTTTCTATGTGCTACACAGGCTTAGATATTAAGGTTTTGGTAGACTTGACAATTCGTACTATTTTTTCAGAAAACCCTCAGGCATTAAGGACATGCATCCTAGATTGCCATAGTCATCAATGGGTTAATAATGTTAATTTTTTTTTTTTACGGGGCCCCCCAGGCAGTCGGGGGCCCTAAGCGGCCGCTTAGTTCGCTTATGCCTCGGGCCGGCTCTGGCTGCCATTGACCCCCATCTAAAATTTTGGGAACATTTCTCAGTGCTGAGTCCTAAGAAAATAATTTTTCCAAAAAGTATTTAGGAGCACGTTTCAGGCCATTTGGAATATATATGATTTTTTTTTGTTGTTGTTTTTTTTTTTACACCACTAGTTGGCGCTAGGGTTAGGGTTAGGGTTAGGGTTAGGGTTGCGACTCGGCGAGGGAAATGGGCAAAGGGTTGGCCTTTGGTGTGGGAGGTGCCCCAGGCCCCCTACACATGTGTGCGAAGTTTTGGAGTTCTAGCTCACTTCCTTCATATAGCTGCCATTGACCCCTATCTAAAATTTTGGGAAAATTTCTTAAAGTGCTGAGTCCTAAGAAAAATGTTTTTCCAAAAAGTATTTAGGAGCACGTTTCAGGCCATTTGGAGTATATAATTTTTTTTTGTTTTTTTTTTTTACACCACTAGTTGGCGCTAGGGTTAGGGTTAGGGTTAGGGTTGCGACTCGGCGAGGGAAATGGGCAAAGGGTTGGCCTTTGGTGTGGGAGGTGCCCCAGGCCCCCTAGACATGTGTGCGAAGTTTTGGAGTTCTAGCTCACTTCCTTCATATAGCTGCCATTGACCCCCATCTAAAATGTTGGGAAAATTTCTAAAAGTGCTGAGTCCTAAGAAAATAATTTTTCCAAAAAGTATTTAGGAGCACGTTTCAGGCCATTTGGAATATATATGATTTTTTTTTGTTGTTGTTCTTTTTTTACACCACTAGTTGGCGCTAGGGTTAGGGTTAGGGTTAGGGTTAGGGTTAGGGGTTAGGGTTAGGGTTAGGGTTAGGGTTGCGACTCGGCGAGGGAAATGGGCAAAGGGTTGGCCTTTGGTGTGGGAGGTGCCCCAGGCCCCCTAGACATGTGTGCGAAGTTTTGGAGTTCTAGCTCACTTCCTTCATAAAGCTGCCATTGACCCCCATCTAAAATTTTGGGAAAATTTCTCAAAGTGCTGAGTCATAAGAAAATAATTTTTCCAAAAAGTATTTAGGAGCACGTTTCAGGCCATTTGGAGTATATATGATTTTTTTTTTTTTTTTTTTTTTTTTACACCACTAGTTGGCGCTAGGGTTAGGGTTAGGGTTAGGGTTAGGGTTAGCCTGCCATTGACCCCTATCTAAAATTTTGGGAAATTTTTTCAAAGTGCTGAGTCCTAAGAAAGTATATATGATTTTTTTGTTGTTGTTTTTTTTTTACACCACTAGTTGGCGCTAGGGTTAGGGTTAGGGTTAGGGATAGGGTTGGGTTAGGGTTAGGGTTAGGGGTTTGGGTTAGGGTTAGGGTTAGGGTTAGGGTTGCGACTCGGCGAGGGAAATGGGCAAAGGGTTGGCCTTTGGTGTGGGAGGTGCCCCAGGCCCCCTAGACATGTGTGCGAAGTTTTGGAGTTCTAGCTCACTTCCTTCATATAGCTGCCATTGACCCTATCTAAAATTTTGGGAAAATTTCTCAAAGTGCTGAGTCCTAAGAAAAATGTTTTTCCAAAAAGTATTTAGGAGCACGTTTCAGGCCATTTGGAGTATATCATTTTTTTTTTTGTTGTTATTTTTTACACCATCTAGTTGGCGCTAGGGTTAGGGTTAGGGTCTAGGGTTGCGACTCGGCGAGGGAAATGGGCAAAGGGTTGGCCTTTGGTGTGGGAGGTGCCCCAGGCCCCTAGACATGTGTGCGAAGTTTTGGAGTTCTAGCTCACTTCCTTCATATAGCTGCCATTGACCCCTATCTAAAATTTTGGGAAAATTTCTAAAGTGCTGAGTCCTAAGAAAATAATTTTTCCAAAAAGTATTTAGGAGCACGTTTCAGGCCATTTGGAATATTATGATTTTTTTTTGTTGTTGTTCTTTTTTTTACACCACTAGTTGGCGCTAGGGTTAGGGTTAGGGTTAGGGTTAGGGTTAGGGTTAGGGTTAGGGTTAGGGTTTAGGGTTAGGTTTGCGACTCGGCGAGGGAAATGGGCAAAGGGTTGGCCTTTGGTGTGGGAGGTGCCCCAGGCCCCCTAGACATTGTGTGCGAAGTTTTGGAGTTCTAGCTCACTTCCTTCATATAGCTGCCATTGACCCCCATCTAAATTTTTGGGAAAATTTCTCAGTTGCTGAATCCTAAGAAAATAATTTTTCCAAAAAGTATTTAGGAGCACGTTTCAGGCCATTTGGATATATATGATTTTTTTTTTTTTTTGTTGTTTTTTTTTACACCATAGTTGGCGCTAGGGTTAGGTGTTAGTGGTTATGGGTTTAGGGTTTAGGGTTGCGACTCGGCGAGGGAAATTGGCAAAGGGTTGGCCTTTGGTGTGGGAGGTGCCCAGGCCCCCTACACATAGTGTGCGAAGTTTTGGAGTTCTATAGCTCACTTCCTTCATATAGCTGCCATTGACCCCCATCTAAAATTTTGGGAAAAATTTCTCAGTGCTGAGTCCTAAGAAAATAATTTTTCCAAAAGTATTTAGGAGCACGTTTCAGGCCATTGGAATATATATGATTTTTTTTGTTGTTGTTTTTTTTTTACCCCACTAGTTGGCGCTAGGGTTAGGGTTAGGTTAGGGTTATAGGTTGTCAGACTCGGCGAGGAAA
>CM047522.1:26857864-26862864 GCA_026122265.1 Ammodytes dubius | reverse complement strand
AGGGGTCAGGGTTAGGGTTAGGGTTGCGACTCGGCGAGGGAAATGGGCAAAGGGTTGGCCTTTGGTGTGGGAGGTGCCCCAGGCCCCCTAGACATGTGTGCAAAGTTTTGGAGTTCTAGCTCACTTCCTTCATATAGCTGCCATTGACCCCCATCTAAAATTTTTGGAAAATTTCTCAAAGTGCTGAGTCCTAAGAAAATAATTTTTCCAAAAAGTATTTAGGAGCACGTTTCAGGCCATTTGGAGTATATATGATTTTTTTTTTGTTTTTGTTTTTTACACCACTAGTTGGCGCTAGGGTTAGGGTTAGGGTTAGGGTTAGGGTTAGGGTTAGGGTTGGGTTAGGGTTAGGGTTAGGGTTAGGGGTTTGGGTTAGGGTTAGGGTTAGGGTTAGGGTTGCGACTCGGCGAGGGAAATGGGCAAAGGGTTGGCCTTTGGTGTGGGAGGTGCCCCAGGCCCCCTACACATGTGTGCGAAGTTTTGGAGTTCTAGCTCACTTCCTTCATATAGCTGCCATTGACCCCTATCTAAAATTTTGGGAAAATTTCTAAAAGTGCTGAGTCCTAAGAAAATAATTTTTCCAAAAAGTATTTAGGAGCACGTTTCAGGCCATTTGGAATATATATGATTTTTTTTGTTGTTGTTCTTTTTTTACACCACTAGTTGGCGCTAGGGTTAGGGTTAGGGTTAGGGGTTAGGGTTAGGGTCAGGGTTAGGGTTAGGGTTGCGACTCGGCGAGGGAAATGGGCAAAGGGTTGGCCTTTGGTGTGGGAGGTGCCCCAGGCCCCCTAGACATGTGTGCAAAGTTTTGGAGTTCTAGCTCACTTCCTTCATATAGCTGCCATTGACCCCCATCTAACATTTTGGGAAAATTTCTCAAAGTGCTGAGTCCTAAGAAAATAATTTTTCCAAAAAGTATTTAGGAGCACGTTTCAGGCCATTTGGAGTATATATGATTTTTTTTTTGTTGTTTTTTTTTACACCACTAGTTGGCGCTAGGGTTAGGGTTAGGGTTAGGGTTAGGGTTAGGGTTGGGTTAGGGTTAGGGTTAGGGTTTGGGTTAGGGTTAGGGTTAGGGTTAGGGTTGCGACTCGGCGAGGGAAATGGGCAAAGGGTTGGCCTTTGGTGTGGGAGGTGCCCCAGGCCCCCTACACATGTGTGCGAAGTTTTGGAGTTCTAGCTCACTTCCTTCATATAGCTGCCATTGACCCCTATCTAAAATTTTGGGAAAATTTCTAAAAGTGCTGAGTCCTAAGAAAATAATTTTTCCAAAAAGTATTTAGGAGCACGTTTCAGGCCATTTGGAATATATATGATTTTTTTTTGTTGTTGTTCTTTTTTTACACCACTAGTTGGCGCTAGGGTTAGGGTTAGGGTTAGGGTTAGGGTTAGGGGTTAGGGTTAGGGGTCAGGGTTAGGGTTAGGGTTGCGACTCGGCGAGGGAAATGGGCAAAGGGTTGGCCTTTGTGTGGGAGGTGCCCCAGGCCCCCTAGACATGTGTGCAAAGTTTTGGAGTTCTAGCTCACTTCCTTCATATAGCTGCCATTGACCCCTATCTAAAATTTTGGGAAAATTTCTAAAAGTGCTGAGTCCTAAGAAAATAATTTTTCCAAAAAGTATTTAGGAGCACGTTCAGGCCATTTGGAGTATATATGATTTTTTTTTGTTGTTTTTTTTTACACCACTAGTTGGCGCTAGGGTTAGGGTTAGGGTTAGGGTTAGGGTTGCAACTCGGCGAGGGAAATGGGCAAAGGGTTGGCCTTTGGTGTGGGAGGTGCCCCAGGCCCCCTAGACATGCGTGCAAAGTTTTGGAGTTCTAGCTCACTTCCTTCATATAGCTGCCATTGACCCCTATCTAAAATTTTGTGAAAATTTCTCAAAGTGCTGAGTCCTAAGAAAATAATTTTTCCAAAAAGTATTTAGGAGCACGTTTCAGGCCATTTGGAGTATATATGATTTTTTTTGTTGTTTTTTTTTTTTACACCACTAGTTGGCGCTAGGGTTAGGGTTAGGGTTAGGGTTAGGGTTGGGTTAGGGTTAGGGTTAGGGGTTTGGGTTAGGGTTAGGGTTAGGGTTAGGGTTAGGGTTGCGACTCGGCGAGGGAAATGGGCAAAGGGTTGGCCTTTGGTGTGGGAGGTGCCCCAGGCCCCCTACACATGTGTGCGAAGTTTTGGAGTTCTAGCTCACTTCCTTCATATAGCTGCCATTGACCCCTATCTAAAATTTTGGGAAAATTTCTAAAAGTGCTGAGTCCTAAGAAAATAATTTTTCCAAAAAGTATTTAGGAGCACGTTTCAGGCCATTTGGAATATATATGATTTTTTTTTGTTGTTGTTCTTTTTTTACACCACTAGTTGGCGCTAGGGTTAGGGTTAGGGTTAGGGTTAGGGTCAGGGTTAGGGTTAGGGTTGCGACTCGGCGAGGGAAATGGGCAAAGGGTTGGCCTTTGGTGTGGGAGGTGCCCCAGGCCCCCTAGACATGTGTGCAAAGTTTTGGAGTTCTAGCTCACTTCCTTCATATAGCTGCCATTGACCCCCATCTAAAATTTTGGGAAAATTTCTCAAAGTGCTGAGTCATAAGAAAATAATTTTTCCAAAAAGTATTTAGGAGCACGTTTCAGGCCATTTGGAGTATATATGATTTTTTTTGTTGTTATTTTTTTTTTACACCACTAGTTGGCGCTAGGGTTAGGTTTAGGGTTGGGTTAGGGTTAGGGTTAGGGGTTAGGGTTAGGGTTAGGGTTAGGGTTGCGACTCGGCGAGGGAAATGGGCAGAGGGAAATGGGCAAAGGGTTGGCCTTTGGTGTGGGAGGTGCCCCAGGCCCCCTAGACATGTGTGCAAAGTTTTGGAGTTCTAGCTCACTTCCTTCATATAGCTGCCATCAGAGCCGGCCCAAGCCTTCAGGGGGCCCTAAGCGAAATATGATTAGGGGGCCCCTCTCCAATGTTAGCGCTGCTGAAACTATAGATCTTTGTTAAATATCATTCACACACCCATTGTTTTCCGCTAGTGCCTCCACTGTGCGGCTGTGCGAAAATATTAGACAGCCGAGATTCAGACACTCCTAGGGGGGTCCGGGGGTATGCCCCCCCGGAAGATTTTTTTAACCTTTTTAAAGTGGAATGCATGAATCTGGTGCACTTTGAGAGGAAAATTAAGAGGCTAAATCTGAGAAATTTTGTGTGAACAAATAATTTGGAGACACTGGGTCAGATGAATTAGAAGCGATTGAACAAGGACACATGGATTTTCCATAAAAATATTAATATAAAATAAAATATTATGGAGGGTCCTCTGGGTTGGGCTTGGAGCTCTTTTTCTTTTACGGGACATATTTCTCTGTAATATAGTGAATGCATTTAAATGCAGTGTGAGGAACGAAGCAGAAGAACTCTGTTGTCCAGCTACTGTATCTTTTTTTCCACAGACAAGGCTGACATAGGCTATAGACTATACACAGTGCATCGGCAACTGAGGGCAGCCCCATTTCCAATTGTTTTTAAATAAACTCAATACACACTGTGCATGGATATGAACGTGACATGATCAGATAATTTCGGATTTCCTCCCAGATGAACTGATTACATTTTAGGCTATTAATTATCTAGACCAAAACATGTTATTCCTTTTTTTGTATGATAACTCACATTTGCATAGTATGATGTTAATATCAAACACACAAACTAAAAAAAAAGAAAAAAAAAAAAGATTTTTTTTTTTTTAGGGGCCCCCCCAGGCAGTCGGGGGCCCTAAGCGGCCGCTTAGTTCGCTTATGCCTCGGGCCGGCTCTGTGTGTGTGTGTGTGTGTGTGTGCGCGCGTGTGAGTGAGTGAGTGAGTGAGTGTGTCCGCTGTGTATTGAAGGTTTTGACATATTATAGACCTAATTACTGAGTCTATTTGTGTGTGTGAGAGAGAGTGGTGTGTGTGTGTGTGTCTGTGTGTGTGTGTGAGAGTGGTGTGTGTGTGTGTCTGTGTGTGTGTGTGTGTGTGTGCCCGCAATCTTTTGCTCTTTTGCCTGGAGATTATTATTCAATACAAAAGCTTCCAAAAGTGTGAGAGGAATACAGAGAAAGGCTCGCTCGTGCCACAATGGGACTTATTATAATGTACTGTATTCATATACATATACAGCTGTGAAATAATTAAGAGACCATTCTGGATTTTCTCGTGCGTGTGTGTGTGTGTGTGTGTGTGTGTGTGTGTGTGTGTGTGTGTGTGTGTGTGTCCAATTCTTAAGGACAGGCCACCAATTTTATTTTATCTTTTCCATGCTTCTCTGCTAATATCAGATGCACCTGTTTATACTGTATACTTATGCGGTCTTGTGTGTTATTACATACATAAAAAGATCTCATAAGGCGCACCAAGGCCCTGCAGCTGTATGGTATGAATGAGTAGTTTCATTCAAATGGGTTTTTCACATATAGTGAAAATATTGTTTACGGCTGTTTCACACCGACCTCATATGACTTTTCTGACTTTTCCGTTTCGAAAAATCCTACCAACTGAGCTAAGGGCGCCCCCGTTTGACTCTTTATTGGTTATTTGAATCAAGCGTCAGGGCAGCATGCTACTGTTTGTTTCAATGCCAAGAGTAAAGAAAAAGAAATGAATGAGGGGGGATATGATAATTTTAAAAGCGACTGTACCTGGTTCCACGTCCATGGAGTGCGTGTCTATCTGGATGTGTAGGTTCTTGTAGGCTTCAGAACAGGCCTCTTCTAACACACAGTGAACTGCCTCTGTGATGTTATACGGGACAGACTTTGCAAACTTCACTTTGCTGTTGACCACCACACTGCCTTTACGGAAGTTAAGAATCTCCAGTTTCTTGAAGCCCGTGAGGTTCGCTTGAAGGTACGGAAGCAACTAGAAAGAGAGAGAGGGAAGGAGGGATGGAGAGAGAGATAGAGAGAGGGGGATGGAGAGAGAGAGAGAGAGAGAGAGAGAGAGAGGGAGAGAGAGAGAGAGAGAGGGATGGAGAGAGAGAGATAGATAG
>CM047522.1:26842864-26850364 GCA_026122265.1 Ammodytes dubius | reverse complement strand
ACTAATTAGCTTGCTAACAACAATCTAAACTATAGCTTACCCTTCACACTTTCTGAGGGTAACAAGTGTTTTGTTATAAACCCATTGTGTAAAAGCCTAGAAGAAAAATACTGAGAAGCAAAATATTTTGAATTTGACATGAAAAACACAAAACATCCTCTCACCTGAAATGCAGCTGTCTTCCTCCAAGGAAGTCTATGTATGTGACCTCTGATCCCAATTCTGGACCTTTTTTATATCAACATTTCAGAGCTAGCGCGCTCTGGTGGCGAGATATAACGAATGTGACATCCAACCCATGTGACAAATTACCCCGTTCTCCCCTATTCGTCTTTATTCTTGACATTTCTCGACATAATGAAAAAAATATCTTCCTTATCTGATTTATTTTTCTCTCCTGTCTGTGGCCCTAAAACTCTTCTGTACTTTAGTATGTAGTGTAGTAAAAAGACTAAAACTCTTCTGTACTTTAGTATGTAGTGTAGTAAAAAGACTAAAACTCTTCTGTACTTTAGTATGTAGTAAAATGAAAAAGTTGTGATTTGGAACGCAGGGTGATTATTTTGAGAGATGAAGCCTTTTTTTAACATAGAAGTAGCTACGACAAACTTTTAAATATTTCTGAAACAGTCTAATTTTTTTCTCTGATGATCATAAATTACATGTTACAGCAAACGAGACCATCAGTGCAAAGAATGCTATTTTTATATAGTTATATATAGTTATTTCTTTGTGCCTTTGTCATGGGTATACGCTCACCCAGGAACAACAGCTGGCGTGGTAAAAACACTACCGCTTTTGTCCAAAGGAGGGCGCTAGAATTACTTTTCAAACGGCAATATTTAAAATAATTAATTTGATTAGCAAGTAATTTGTTTTCTACTGTTTGAGAGAACTTGATTTTCCATTTCAAGCGATGCCTTGATTTCAGTTGCAAATATTCAATAAATAAAATAACCATAAATTGTTAAGGATGAAAAACACATTAAAATATTCAAAAATCTTTTTCGCAACTCACCACTTCCAAGAAGGTGCTCTCCAGCGATTTGTATCCCGAGGACGTCTTGTTGAAAAGATCTTCTGAGAAATCCATGTTGGTGACGCGCAGACTGAAAAACACCACCAGCTCCCTTCCCTGAGTGGCTGTTGTCATGGTGGGGGTCATCAAATACCTCACTGGGGGAGGGGCCGTGACACTTACGGACGTGTGTTCGATTTCCGCCGGTAAAAATCCACTCCCTTCTTCCTCGTCCGGTAACTCGTTATCGTTATCCGCGGCTACAACAATGTCCGTATGGTCAAGTTCAACGGCCAAATCTTGCACAGAATCGTCAATTTTGTCTTCTTCTTCGGAAGAAACTGCTGTGGTGTCTGCTAAGGTGGTGGTGTCAATTTCCACAACTTTATGAACAACGTCTTCCAAGGTTTCTTCCATGATTTCGATAGACGTCTCGCTCGGTTCCGAATCGGGGTTTTCGTCTTCGGAGATAGAGGGGATAAGAGGGTCTTCTTCCGCTACCTCGAATAGTCCAGAATCTATCGTATTTGAGTCCGGTGCAGTGGTGGTGGGGATAATAATGTCGATTTCGGCGGGAGTTGAATCGGTTTCTTGCGTTTCCTCCTCGGGCAAGTCTTCTGTGTCGTCGGGAGCTGCCTCCTCTTTGAAATGTCAAAGCAAAAAAAGATTTAAGACGCATAGATAGATAGATAGATAGATAGATGGATGGATGGATGGATAGATAGATGGATAGATAGATAGATAGATAGATAGATAGATAGATAGACAGATAGACATATAGACAGATAGATAGATAGATAGATAGATAGATAGATAGATAGATAGATAGATAGATAGACAGACAGACAGATAGATAGATAGATAGATAGATAGATAGATAGATAGATAGATAGATAGATAGATAGATAGATAGATAGATAGATAGACAGATAGACAGATAGACATATAGACAGATAGATAGATAGATAGATAGATAGATAGATAGATAGATAGATAGATAGATAGATAGATAGATAGATAGATAGATAGATAGATAGATAGACAGACAGACAGACAAAGATCATGCTTTCCCCGTAGGAAATTCAGACAACCAACCTCCTACTTCTAACTTTGTATCTCACCTTCAATATCAATTTCAATTTCTTCAGTGTCCTTATCCTCATCTATGTAGAAGTCTTCTCCGAGTCCGTATTCATCCTCAGATTCTCCTGTTAAGATTTCAGTTTTGCTAAGTTTATTTCGATTAAACATAGATACACATCACATACATATCATAAAAGTAATAAACCAAATAGCTACTATACTGATTGTATGAACAAAACAAAACTCATTAAAAATGTAAGAAAAAAAAGGTGTCTTGTGTCTTTATTCAGACATTACCATTGTTTATACTAAATGTGTAGATTAAAGGTGCTTAAACAGCTTCAATTTTTTTTAACTAATTTCCATTAAGCATAAGATATTTTTTTTGGCATTTTTATGCTTTATTGATAGTGTAGAGACAGAGTTGAAATGGGGCAGAGAGGGGAGTGACATGCAGAGAACGACCGCGGGCTGGAATCGAACCCGGGTCTGCTGCTGGCCGAGGCCCATGGGGGGGGGGGGGGGCGCCCTACCAACTGAGCTAAGGGCGCCCCCCCCGAAATGAAGATTTTAAGATTTATTTATTTTTCCAGTGCTGTATATACAGTACCTGCTTCTTCTTCTTGGTCTATCGGTACCACGGGTAAGTTCTCCTCCTTGCGTGGCCCTCTTCCATCCATCCCCACCGGCTGTAGAAACTCGTTATCTTCAATGACCTGAAGGGGCAGGATTAAATAAGTGTATACAAAGGGGCAGGATTAAATAAGTGTATACTTCTTCCTGCTCCTTTTCAGGCATATCGCAGCAACACAGATAGTTTTTTTTTTTTTTTTTTTTGTGAAAACATAATTTTTGTTTATTGTATTTCCATGCTTTTCATTTTGTTTTGTATGTTGATATGTCTGAAATAAACTGAATCAAATCAAATCAAATCAAACCTGGACATTGTCCTCTCCAAAGTCAAAATCGTCCATGCCGTGCGAAGGCTGAAGGATTTTTATGGACTCGGCCGGTGGATCTGTGACATTTTCTTCCGGTTCCGATTCCGGCTCTAAAATCTCAACTACAGTCTCCTCCTCCTCTTCTTGATCTTCTGATTCCGGGACGTCAATTTCAACAATTTCCGAATCTCCTGGTAACTCTTCATCTGGTGTTATATCAACCACATCTGTTGTACCATCAACCGCTTCGACTCCCTCCTCTTCCTCTGAGTTTTCGACTATTTCAACTACACCTTGGTCTTCCTCAGAAACTGCAGCTTCTTCTGCATCTTCTTCGGCATTTTCTTGCGGTTCTGAAATGTCCTCGGGCTCTTGCTCAACAACCGAAACCACTTCTCCTTCTTCTTCTTGGTCTTCCTCTTGTTGTTGTGGTACATCTGGGTCTTCCTCTTCTTCTTCTGATGATTCTTGCCCGGCTTCTGCTTCCGTTTCTTCATCTACAACTTCTACCACATCTTCAATTACTTCAGGAGCACTTTCCTCGGGGTCTACCTCCTCAACTACCTCCTCTGTCATTTCGGTAGCATCTTCCTCTTCCTCTTCCGGCCCTAATTCTGGTTCCGATACATCTAAATCACCTTCACTCGTCTCCTCTGGACCTTCAATAACATCTCCTTCAACTTCCGAATCCTCCACCACTTCTTCTGTTGTTTCTACAGTCTCATCTTCTGGTGCAGTAGCCTCAGGGACCTCTTGATCTTCTAGAGATGTCTCAATATCCACTGCTTCCTCCTCGACCAATTCTATCTCCAGTTCGGAATCCTCTGGTGCCATTTCTTCCGATTCTTCAGGTTCAACCACCTCTTCAACTTCTTCTAGACCTTCTTCCACATCTCCAACTAGATCCGAATCTTCGATAACTTGTTCTGGAATGTCGGAATCTATCTCGGAATCCGAAACTGGATCCGAACTCTCCGATATTATATCTTCTATCGGTTCCACCTCTACATCCTCTGTATCTTCAATTACCTCCTCTTCATTTTCCTCCACTTCCGAATCGGATTCTTCAGACTCTAAAACCTCGACTGTTTCGGAAACTCCCTCAAGATCCTTCTCTTCTGTTTCTTCCGGTTCTAACTCTTCTATCTCTTCTGAATTTTCTTCCACCACATCTTCGGCAAGTTCAACTATCTCTGCGTCAGATTCCGATGTGTCTAAATTGCCTTCTTCCTCCTCCGGTTCGGAAACATCCATTTGTTCAGGCGTCGGTTGCAAGGCCTCGAGAGCGTCTTCTTCTTCGTTTTCCTCCACTACTAGCTCGCTTTCCGTGTCTACGAATTCCACTTCGGTTTCGGTTTCCAACTCCGTGACATCTTGCGAATCCGATTCCGAAACTTCCTCGATGTCGAAAGGTTCAAGAACTCCCGAATCTGCCTCTTCGTCAATTGGTAGAGCGTTCGTTTCTTCCCCTTCTTCTTGTGGGTCTAGTTTTACCTCGGTGGGTGTCTGTCCAGTGATGCTTGAAAGTGGCGTTACAACATCCACGCTTATTACTTCATCAATAGGAGTTAGATCTTCCTCCGAAATCACATTAGGGGACAACGTTATAAACTTGGCGAACGTCTCATCCTCGAATATCATCGGAGGGGTTGGGAAATAGTCTCTCACGAGTTCACCGGTTTCTTCGTGAGTTATTGTTTCAATTTCGTGTGTGATGATCGGTAATTCTTCTTCTCCTTCCCCTTCTTCCTCATTTGAAAGATCGTTTTCACCATCCGAAATTGCCTCTTCTGTGTCTTCGGCAATGTCCTCTTCTTGGTCGATATTGCTTTCCTCCACGATAGCCGTTGATTGGTCGATGGGGTTGTTCGTGGGGTCTAGCAGTGTTACGAGGGCGTTTTCCTTCTCCAGTTCGGTGAGAGGAACCTCCAAGCGAGGTTTGTCAAGGTCAGGATCATCTGTGAAGACCTCAAACTCGTTGTGAGAGTCAGGCTGGAAAGAGAGATTGGATAAAAGGACATAATTAATGACAAAAGAAAGGTTGTAATGTTTGTTATTTGATGGTGATGTTGTATTGTTGTCGCAATAAAATATTAAACCTGCAGTGTGTAGAATTGTGGGTTTTATTTCCTAGCAGATTTTGCAGAAAGTAATTATAATATCCATAAGTACATTTAATTTAGTGCATAATAGCTGACATTTTTTTTCTGAATTATTATTTTTTCCCTTAGAAAAGGTCTCATATATGTCCATATTTCTGCATATTTTGGACCAAGGCCTAGTGCCGCCATCTTGAAAGTGTCATAGTTGGAATGTCATCAGGTGCATTGTTTAACATTTAGAATTGTTCTTGTCCTTGAAGGCCACTGTAGCTTCTGTTATTGTTCAAAAGGGGTGGGGTTACCCAGGGAGCGTTGCATTCTAGAACTTTGTAGAACTTTCTTGATGATGTCATATTACACACTGCACCTTTAACTTAGAAAAAGAGAATGTTTAGCAGCAATTAAAAAGCCTCTTACCTCATTCACAATTTCTACTGAAGGGGATGATGTCACTGCTGGTAGTGGGATCGCTTCTGTAAAAAAAAGTAAGATGGCACAATGTAGCTGCAATGTACGTACAACGATGGCATAGATATAAAACATTTCGACAGAGTAAAAAACAAAACAAAAATACGTTTTTTTGCAAAGATATTTTTGTTTCACGATACACAAACACACAACTCATAAATGTCATGGCGGCAGGCTCAAGTAAAATTAAAATTAAATATCAACCATAAAAACAAATAAGGTTTAATTAATTCAAACAGGCCTTCTAGATCCATGTCTATGTACTCTGTATTATATTGTATAGTATTATATTGTACGTTCTTAGGAAACTCTTCTTTGTAACAGACTCTGTATATGTGTCGTTTTATTGTATTTTATTGTGTTTTTTAATGTGAAGCGCTTTGTGACCCTGGTCTGCGAGAGGCGCTATATAAATAAACTTTACTTACTTACTTACTTAATGACATAAAGATTTTTTTTTAATGAATTTATTGTTAAAAAGATGAGAAACACAATCTCTACCTGGTTCAAAATTGAGTGAGGCCAGATCTATTGGTAGTGAAGCTTCTTCTCGTAAAGCGTTAGCCACCATTTCCCTCAGTCCCTTTTCGGTGAAATAATCCGGAGCGCCCGTCGAGATTTCTGAATTCGGCAAATTCACCTCGAAGACCAAAGAGTAGTGGACGGATATTCCCCCGGGCCTGACGAAAATAAATGAAGAGATATTGTGTTTTTTTATTAAGAGTTTTTCAACATTTACACTCACTGAATTGAACTTCTAGTCTATAACAAACGTACAGAGGTAATGTTATGGGGTCAGTGTATGCATCAGTGTCTCTCAAGTCTATGAAAAATCAAGTGCATGCAACAAAACAAAGTTAGATTATGAGGTTATTTCAAATCCAAAGGAGTCAAATAATTTTTTTTTTAAATGTACGCTTAATTCTTCTACTTTCAAGGTGCTACGAGGAACTTTTAAATATTTCTGAAACAGTCTAATTTTCCCTCTGATGATCATAAATTACAAGTAACAGCAAACAAGACCATCAGTGCAAAGCATGCTATTTTTGTCATGGGTATAAGCTCACCCAGGAACAACAGCTGGCGTAGTAAAAACACTACAGCTTTTGTCCAAAGGGGGCGCTAGAATTACCACAAACTGAAAGTTCCAAGGAGCACCTTTAATCGATAACTTTTTTAAGTTTTAAGTTGAAGAAAAGAAGTTACACAAAGTTCTTTCATAGACAAACTGTAACATTTGAAAAAGTTGGAAAACATAGGATGTGGAGGGGCCTATACATGCCTGTGTTTGGATTTGACACAAACATAACTAAATACGCCCCTGTTTATGAGCCTCAAATGCAGAGAGACTTCAGTTTAACACACATCAGGTCACAGATAAGGTTAATGGAAAATGGTGTGGTGCTTAACATTGACAATCACATTCAAAATGGAAGGCATTATTATCCTTGGCTATACTTGTAGAAATAAAAAGATAAGAGAGCGAGAGAGAGAGAGAAAGAGAGAGAGAGAGAGGGTAGGGAGAGATAGAGAGAGAGAGAGAGAGAGAGAGAGAGAGAGAGAGAGAGAGAGAGAGATAGAGAGATTGAGAAAGAGAGAGATAAAGAGAGACAGAAAGAGAAAGAGAGAGAGAGAGAGAGAAAGAGAGAGACAGAGAGAGAGAGAGAGAGAGCTGGAGAGATAGAGAGATTGAGAAAGAGAAAGATAAAGAAAGACAGAAAGAGAAAGAGAGAGAGAGAGTAAGGAGAGATAGACAGAGCGAGAGAGAGAGTAGGGAGAGATAGAGACAGAGCGAGAGAAAGAGAGAGAGAAAGAGAGACTGCATCAAAAAGCTTCATCAATATTCATCACCGCTATTGTCATCAAGTGGGAGTGGGAGTTGATTGGC
>CM047522.1:26812758-26825258 GCA_026122265.1 Ammodytes dubius | reverse complement strand
GTGAGTGAGTGAGGTAGTGAGTGAGTGAGTGAGTGAGGTAGTGAGTGAGTGAGTGAGGTAGTGAGTGAGTGAGTGAGTGAGTGAGTGAGTGAGGTAGTGAGTGAGTGAGTGAGTGAGTGAGTGAGTGAGTGAGTGAGTGAGTGAGTGAGTGAGTGAGTGAGTGAGTGAGTGAGTGAGTGAGGGAGTGAGTGACAGAACCTTCTCTCTGCTGTGAAGAAGACTTCAGTAGATCCACCAACCGAGGGGAACCACGCACCTCTGTCCTCTGCCCCATGTCCAAACGCAAACCACTGCCTGGACAGATAGACAGATAGATAGATAGATAGATAGATAGATAGATAGATAGATAGATAGATAGATAGATAGATAGATAGATAGATAGATAGATAGATAGATAGATAGATAGATAGATAGATAGATAGATAGACAGACAGACAGACAGACAGACAGATAGACAGATAGATAGATAGACAGATAGATAGACAGATAGATAGACAGATAGATAGATAGATAGATAGACAGATAGATAGACGGATAGATAGATGGATGGATGGATGGATGGATAGATAGATAGATAGATAGATAGATAGATAGATAGATAGAGAGATAGAGAGATAGACAGATAGACAGATAGATAGATAGATAGATAGATAGATAGATAGATAGATAGATAGATAGACAGACAGATAGACAGATAGACAGATAGACAGATAGATAGACAGACAGACAGGAGATAATATTAGTTAATTTATTTTTTATTTTTTTAACCTTTATTTATACAGGTAAGTCCCATTGAGACCGAAGACTCTTTTTTAAGGGAGATCTGTTCCCATTCCCAAGTTACTATTTGATGTGTGTTATTGAGATGTTGCAAGTGTTTGTTTGTGTGTGTTTTTTCGGGGAATTTTTTTTCCAAAAAAAAATCCCAATCCTTGGTGTTTTGTCTAGAGCAGCAGATGGGTTGTGTTTGTTTACTACATGACGTCACACCAAATGCCACAAGAATCAAGCAACATTTGAAATACCCCCTCCCCTCTTTTATTTAATTCAATTTTATTTCTTTATGTTTTTTGTTTCATGTTGATTGTTTGTTTTTGTTTCTTGAAGTGTGTGTTTCGTTTCTGCTATTTTTAACATTATGTATTATTTTGTGTACTAATTTCTTAATGCAGGATTGTTTGTAATTGGGTGTGAGGGTGGGATATGGGTGGGGTATGTTCGGGGTGGGAAAAAAAGGGGAAAAAATGTATAATCCATTGTACTGCAGTTGCTTTGCTACTCTGTGATTTAATAAAAAAAACCTTTGAAAGAAAAACCTTTTAATTGGATTAAGTTTCCCTTTTGCTGTCACAGAGAAACAGACGCTGTGGACTGGAAACCACAGACGTCTGGGAAACAAGCAGATTAAAACCAACAGGAAGAGGTGTTTAGAGGCAGAGTGGCGCGCACACACTCTTTAAAGGGGCAGTGTGTAACTTTGGGTGTGTCAGAGAAGTGAACATTTTCTAATGTATATTCTACATAACTGAGTAAACAAACTTTCCTCACAGGAAAATGTGATCCCTGAAACACTGTTTGAAGTTAGAAAGCTTCCTGAAAAGTTACTGTTTCACTGTTGTTGTTGTTTACAGCAGCAGGGCCCACAGTTTGGTTTACAAACATATTCTAGTCTTACGTTTGGTTCCAGGTTCCTCAAAATAATTTAGTTTTGATTTATGATGATGGCGCACATGAGGGGCATAAACTTAGTTTTAAAAGTCATCCACACTTTATTTACACAACCTAATCTTTGCCTGTATGAACGTCAGAAGAATATTACATCTCATTGTTCTAGTTATTTTTGTGTGAGTGAGTGAGTGAGAGAGTGAGTGAGTGAGTGAGTGAGTGAGTGAGTGAGTGAGAGAGTGAGTGAGTGAGTGAGTGAGTGAGTGAGTGAGTGAGTGAGTGAGTGAGTGAGTGAGTGAGTGAGTGAGTGAGTGAGTGAGTGAGTGAGTGAGTGAGTGAGTGAGTGAGTGAGTGAGTGAGTGAGTGAGTGAGTGTGGACTACAGCGGTATATTCACCTGCGTATATATTCCCTCTTTATGCCCACTTATACTAAAAATAAAATCACTCACTGTACTCGAATGGTGCACTTGGAATAAACACACACACACACACACACACACTCACCTACACACACACACACACACACACACACACACACACACACACACACACACACACACACACACACACACACACACACCATCATTGTAATATACGTGTTTTTACAACCTCGCAAGATATATTTGGCGCGATATCAGACCAAAGTGTATGTAGTAATTCAACAGACAGGCGGTGTTTACTTATGGGCTCTTTGAGAAGAAATATGGCAAATGTTTTCAAGTGAGTTTGAATGACTTCGACAAGCAAGATACTCGGTTTTTATTAGCACATAATCACACACACTCAAACACACACACACACACAGTCACATTTACAGAAACGCATACACACACACACACACATAGTCACAAGGACACACACACACACACACACACACACAGTCACATATACAGAAACGCATACACACAAACACACACATTGACACAAACACACACACACACACACACAGTCACATATACAGAAACGCACACAGGCACACACACACACACACACACACACACACACACACACACACACACACACACACACACACACACACACACACACACACACACACACACACACACACACACCAACCATTTCAGCCCCGAGACCATTCTGAGTCTACAGCATATGAAAAATAATATCCCTGTTTGTTTTTATAGCTTTATATGTTTTGACACAAATTACACAAATTGTCGAGCTGGATATTTGGTTTTTATTAGCACACACACACACACACACACACACCACACACACACACAGACACACACACACCACACACACACACACACACACACACACACACACACACACAGACACAGACACAAATTGTCGAGCTGTCACCAAGGTGGCAATAAATTCTCTACACCGGGCTATTATCCATTTTCCATTTTTTTCCCTCTTGCATTGTATACTCATATTCTCGGCCCCCTGTTATTAATACAGATTCAAATGTGTGTGTGGTTCACAATGAGGACAATAACAGAATCATTTTGCATTTTAAACAGCCTGTATGTGTCCTCGAGTGACACACACTGTAAAAAACAAAACGTTTTGAAAACTAAGGTTGGGTTCCGAATCGCATACTCTTTCTTTTTTCTAATCTACATACTACATCCAACGATAAAAATAATCTAGTTCCCCGTTTGTTTTCATATGGAGGCTTCGTCGATGTTACGTCACTTCACGTGCGCACTGGATTGTGGGTCAGAATCGCCCAAATAGGATGCACTTTTCAACCCTAACAATCTTGGCCGCATGAAGTAGGACGTCCGGGTACCTCTAACCATCCTAAATCTGGCCACAAGAATCGGGACATCCTAAATCTTTTTTCTACCATACTATATAGTAGAAAGTATGCGATTCGGAACGCAACCTTAAAGTGTTCAGTGCCACTATGGATCTGCCAACCAATCGCATAACGTTTTGGTCGTGACATATATGTCATGCGCCAGCTTCTGACTACAACTGAAACTGGCGCCTACAACCTCAACGTCATTGTTCTCAGCCACTCCCTCTGTTCGCTGATTGGACCGGTAAAAAATCTATCCTGAGAAAACCCGTGAATATACCGCAGACCCAGACTGACTACTGAAGGGAAATGAAAATTCAGTGAAAGTAGGTAGGCGGGCGGTGCCAGGCTACCAAACAAGTGTTCAAACCAAGCCCCAACCTCAGCCATTTTTACCGGCATCCAATAAGGAAGTGACCACAACTGTAGTAACCGGAAGTGCCACTGGGGGTGGCGCCAAGACGAGCAGTTTTTCTTTGACTCACTTGTTAGACAAAGTCGTTTTCAAAGTCTTATTAAACCTATTTACAACCTGGGCCACAAAACCATTTTAGTCTGTATGTTTAGGTCATATCTCCATGACAACACTGAGGGGGGTGAATTTTTTTGGCCCACGCTAGTTTTTATTCTTTTGGAGGTTAAAATGTATTGGCGCGATCTCTTGAGTGACAGCTCTCCGCCCGTTGTCCCTCACTTTGCCTCGGAGGTATACGTCAGCTATCTCCCTCCCCCCCGACGTGACGTCGATTCCCCTTTTCGGCAAGAGGAGTGAGGCGGAGTAAAAATCTCACAAGATGGCGACGCGCACAAACCAGGATTATTGGATGCCGTGTGAATAACTGAGGTCAGCCCGGATGCTACGTCCATATTATTTACTATCTATGGTTCAAAGCCAGCTATTTTAGTAATTTTATTTTTACAGCGCAGTGACAGTGTCAAACAGCAATTGAATCAGCGGTGAACTGCTTAGCCAACCCTAATAGGCTTTGCGTTGCATTGTGACCGAGTTTAGTAACCTGCTCAGATAGTGTTACTCTTACTGCTTACTGCTCTCCCTTACCCTTATCTACACTCTCCCCACAGCTCCTATCTATGCTGGAGAATAGATTGATTGATTGATTGATTGTCTTTATTTCGAACATGCGAGCAATAAAAAAATAGATGAATAAATAAAAAACAAACAAAAGCAAAAAAAGAAATAGAATTAAAAAAAAACAAAAAACAGACACTTTCTACATGCTCGAAAGGGGGTAAGAGGAAGTAAAAAACGTATCTAGTCCTACCCCTTAACAGATCAATTTGGCTTGGATAGATTATGTTATTAGCATGTCAGTATAATAAAAATCTATAATAATGCATATATACATGAATACCGACTAATTTTGTGTATATATATATATAGAATAGAGAAAGGTCTTGCATTACATTACATTTTATTTAGCTGACGTTTTTATCCAAAGTGACTTCCATTAAGTGCATTCAACCATGAAGGTACAAACTCAGAACAACAGGAATCACGTCAGTACTATAGCGTCAAATAACACACACACACGCACGCACACACACACACACACACACACGCACACACACACACACTACAAAGTGACACATGTAAGTGCTACATGGAGATTTATCAAGCTCAATTTTTTATTCTTATTTATTTGTTTTTACATTTTTCTTGCGTAGTTTGCAATGAGGAACAAGCTTAAAAGCAATTGGTTATGGACCGCTCTGGTGGTGTAGTGGATAGAGCGCGTACCATATTGGCTCCGGCCTTCGTTGCAGTGGTCGTGGATTCAAATCCGACCCGTGGACCTTTACTGCAGGTCATCCCCCCCTCTCTCTGTCTCTCTCTCTCTCTCTCTCTCTCTCTGTCTCCCCATTTCAACTCTGTACTATCTACTAAAGCTTGAAAATGCCAAAAAAATATCTATAAAACTATTTGATCATTTTTGTTTTAGTGACCTGCTATAAAGAGTAAAAGTGTTGTGGCCTTGAAAAGAAAACCAGGCATCTCTCTCTACATTAGCTACCAGTGTCTAATGTTTCTGGTTACCACCAAAAATCAAAAGGTGTAGTCAGTGATTCTGGAGAAGGCTGTACTGTGTGTGCACTGAAAAAATATCTAGTGTTAATACACAGCCTAGGCTCTGTAAACAGGCATGTTGCTAGCTACGGTGGCGGTGGGGCCCCTTTGTTTACAGAGCCTAGGCTGTGTATTAACACAAAGTTTTCTTTCCAGCACACACACACAGTACAGACAGGTAGTGGATCGTGCGGAAATATTCACTGATTTTGATTAAGTCATTTTATCAACAAGCGTTCTCCAGAATCACTGACTGCACCTTTAATGGTGTAGGGCCTTAATAGGCAAGGCAAGGCAAGGCAATTTTATTTATAAAGCACATTTCAGGCACAGGGCCACTCAAGGTGCTTCACAGGGTTACAATCAAATAAAGAATACAAATACAAAAAAGGAACAAATTTAAAACATGGATAAAAATACAACATTTAAATAAAAGAATTAAAACATTTTACAAAAAAAAAAAAAAAAAAAAATTACAGGTTAAAAGGGAAACAAGAAAGTTTTGAGACCCGATTTAAAAGAGCTGAGAGTCTCAGCGGACCTCAATACATACATACTAATACATCTCAGACTTACTTCCACACTACAAACATCAGCGACCGGTCTGTTAAACGTTTTACAATTAGAACTATTCATTGTTTCATAAACCTAGAAAAGCTTCCAAAAAGATCTTAGATATCCAACGCAAATGTTAACCTGTGCTTTTAGCTGCACCCAATAGGGCTGCACAGTCTCACTGTTTGTAACTTGTCGATTTTTTTGTACTAATTTATAATTCTACTTACCTGCCCAAGGACTGTCTACAGGTGGAAAATAGCAATTTGCAATTATTATTTTTTAAGATATATTTTTTTGGCATTTTATTTTTATGCTTTATTGAGAGTGTAGAGACATAGTTGAAATGGGGCAGAGAGGGGAGTGACATGCAGAGAACGACCGTGGGCTGGAATCGAAACCCGGGTCCGCTGCTGGCCGAGGCCCATGGGGGGAGACGCCCTACCAACTGAGCTAAGGGCGCCCCCAGCAATTTGCAATTTTGAAAAACCTGGTACAATAAACCTCATCGCATTATAACAGTTTAATAATATTTTTTTGTAAATTGTGCCTGTTCAAATAATAAATTACATTGCATACATTTGCCTAAATATTGTGAGTTTTATAGTTGTGTAGTATTGTATTTATGCATTTAACTGCTATAACGTTTTATTATTTAAGTTTTTTTTTATATTAATTTTAATTACAAATTTTCTTTTTATATTTTGTTCTTATATACACTTCCTATGTAAAGCACTTTGAATGGCCTTAAAAGTGTACAAAATGTATTACATAAATAGGCCTACATTTGCATTGCATGTCTAACCTACATTTGCAGGTTCCCATGCAAGGCAAGGCAAGGCAAGTTTATTTCTAAAGCACATTTCGGACACAAGGCCATTCAAGGTGCTTTACAGATGCAAAAACAAAATACATCAAGAATAGAGCACACATTTAAAAAAAACAAAAAAAAAACATAAAAACATAAAATAATTAAAACATTGAAAAAGAGTAAAAAGAAATAAAAATTTAGAATTACAGGTTAAAACGGAAACAGTAAAGTCTTCAGACCTGATTTAAAAGAGCCGAGTGTTGAAGCGGACCTCAAGTCCCCTGGAAGTTTATTCCAGAGCTTGGGTGCATTAAAACTGAAGGCTGCCTCTCCCTGTCTAGTCCTTACTCTGGGGATTGTCAGTAGCCCAGTGTCAGCCCAGACTTACCTTTAATTCCAGCACCTTGTGTAGTGAAGACACACAGTAGCACCATTGCAAAATATTCCCACAACATTTTTGAACCAGAAAATGTTTTCCCCAAAGTATAAAAAAATCCAAGTTAAATCCAATATGGGCGAAAATGTAGTAAGTGTAGGGGTAAGCAAATCCACTTCAAATAACTCCTAAAAACCTTGAATATATCCCAGTAAAATGTCCATAATTTGACGTGTAATAGGCTATCTGAAAGGCCGCAGAGTTCCCGAAGGAATTGTGGGCGAGCGAGCGAGTGAGTGAGTGAGTGAGTGAGTGGAAAAAGGAAGATGAGATTGTGAAGTGTTTAAAAAAGTCTTTGGGAGTAATCTGTTTATCTCTTGCTCAGACGCTTAATCCGCGAGGCCTCGTCATCTCGTTAGAGGATTTTCTTTCTGTTTCTTTCTCTCTCTCTCCCTCCCTCCCTTCCCCTCTCTCTCTCTCTCTCTCCTCTCTCCTCTCTCTCTCTCTCTCTCTCTCTCTCTCCTCTCTCTCTCTCTCTCTCTCTCTCTCTCTCTCTCTCTCTCTCCTCTCTCTCTCTCTCTCTCTCTCTCTCTCTCTCCTCTCTCTGCATCTCTCCTCTTTCTCTCTCTCATCAAGGCGGATGTTCCAAGGCGACCCTGAAAAGTGTCATCACTTAGTCAACCTGGAAGCTTAGCCGTTCAGAAATCGTGACTCACAACATGTGTAAGCTGATGGTGGTCCAATGTTTTAAACTTAGGTAGGAGGACCAAAGCTATGGTGGACTGTATTTGACATTATAATAAATAGGCTATACAGAAATTGATAAACTAATAATGACTCAACTAAAAATGTTAAATATTTAAATAGAATACAGAAAAATATAAGACATAATAACAAATAAATAAATATTTTTACCTAATTTTATATATTCATTAGTATGGATTGTTTAATTTATTTAATTATTAAATCATTAATCTACTTTTTCTTCCTTTTTTATTATAGTGGCAGATATAGTCCTCCATACAAGAACAACACTCCATTGAAACAAAATAAAAGTTGAATTCCCTTACCATTCTTTAAAGGTGCAGTGTGTAATATGACATCATCAAGAAAGTTCTAGAAAGTTCTAGAATGCAACACTCCCTGGGTAACCCCACCCCTTTAGAATAATAACAAAAGCTACAGTGGCCTTCAAGGACAAGAACAATTCTAAATTTTAAACAATGCACCTGATGACATTCCAACTATGACACTTTCAAGATGGCGGCACTAGGCCTTGGTCCAAAATATGCAGAAATATGGACATATATGAGACCCTTTCTAAGGGAAAAAAAAATTCAGCTATTATGCACTAAATTAAATGTACTTATGGATATTATAATTACTTTCTACAAAATCTGCTAGGAAATAAAACCCAAAATTCTACACACTGCAGGTTTAAAACAGTGTATAGTGGTCTTGGCTGTTTTTATATCTTCTGGTCCCACTTAAAGGGCACTTACATATTTTTCATCTCTGTTAACTTTAATAACTCGTTGCATCCTCAAGTTTAATTCAGTTGTTCTGCCTCTTGCCTTTTATTCAAACCGTTTTATTTTTTATTGTTGTTTATTTAAAAAAAAGTCTGTAATATTTATGAAGCAGAGAAAGTTTGTTACGTAAACTGTGGGGAAAAAATGAATAGTTAAAGCTACAGTGCGTAACTTTTTCAATATTAATATATGTTACATTCAAACTAATACACAGCCCTGGCTCTGTAAACTGGTATGTGAACAAGCGATGTGCCCATTTACAGAGCTTGGGCTGTGTATTAACAATGATTTTTTTTGTCAGCGCACACATAGTACTTGAAGAATAAAAACTATAGTGCGTAACTTTTTCATATAAAAATTAATGTCCGTTACATTCAAGCCATCCATCCGCCCAACGAGTTGTGACACAAAGTTGATTAAGCCTATTATCAGCTCCACAAAACTCTCTCTGTATTTCTCAGTATGGCAGCGTTTACAAACTGGTGTCCCCTCCCTGACACTGATGCAGGAGCTCAGAAAAATCCCCAAGAAGAGCCCAAGAAATGTTGAAAAAAGCATTATAGTTATAACTTACATACAGTACTTGCATACTTCTTGAAGGATGACCTAAATAATGTGAGTGTGTGTGTGTGTGTGTGTGTGTGTGTGTGTGTGTGTGTGTGTGTGTGTGTGTGTGTGTGTGTGTGTGTGTGTGTGTGTGTGAAAGTTGAAGGCTTTAAGTTTAGTTTGTAGGTCAAATTGAGCTCAGAATCTAAGACATCTGCAAGTTTTGGAAATATCTGAAAAGCCGCGCAAAAGCAGATTAGAAAAATGTTCTTGCACGCGCACGCGCACACACACACACACACACACACACACACACACACACACACACACACACACACACACACACACACACAGCTTCAGAAATGCCAATCCGCCTCACACTGCCTAGTAGTCATGTTAAAAAGTAATTTCAGTAGGATTAATTGCAGCTACAAACCTTGGTTTTATCTCTGTCGCCCCCATGAGGAATTCTGAGTAATTACAACAACACTGTCGGTGCATCTACATGAGGTAAAGCCTTCAGTGATGGCACATGGATTGTATACCTTCTGCTGTACGTCCAGGTTTTTTTCTTAGCAGTAGAATCAACAACTGAAAAATTTCTTGGGCTCTTCTTGGGGATTTTTCTGAGCTCCTGCACCAGTGTCAGGGTGGGTGGGTGGGGGGAGAGAGACGACACCAGTTTGTAAACGCTGCCATACTGAGAAATACAGAGAGTTTTGTGGAGCTGATAATAGGCTTGATCAACTTTGTGTCAACTCGTTTGGCGATGGCTTGAATGTAACAGATGTCATCAATTCATATGAAAAAGTTACGCACTATAGCTTTAATTATTTAAGTACTATGTGTGCGCTGAAAAAACAATCCTAGTTAATACACAGCCTAAGCTCTGTAAATGGGCATGTCGCTAGCTACATTGGCCCCCCCTTGTTCACATACCATTTTACAGAGCCTGGGCTGTGTATTATTAACCCCAGATTTCTTTTTCAGCCATTTTTAACAAGTTGCCTGCCTGTGTCTATATTTTGCTGTTTTGATTGATTGATTGATTGATTGATTGATTGTCTTTATTTCGAACATGCGAGCAATAAAAAAATAGATGAATAAATAAAAAACAAACAAAAGCAAAAAAAGAAATAGAATTTAAAAAAAAAAAACAGACACTTTCTACATGCTCGAAAGGGGGTAGGAGGAAGTACAAAACTTATCTAGTCCTACCCCTTAACAATCTATTTTAAAGCACTTTGAATTAAATCCTGTCTGGAATCTCCTATATAATGCTTTGCCTCTGGTTCATGTATTTTGTTGATTATTTACGATACAATTACGTTTATGGCTCTACGCGGGGCATTTTGCGGGTCTTTCTGGGAGTTTTGTTTATGACGAAATGTTAAAGTACTTCACTGAGTGTCTGTTTTCTCCCTCGGATGCTTAATCTTATGGAGCAGAAAACGGTCTCAAATAACACTTAAACCTGCAGTGTGTATAATTTTGGGATTTATTTCCGAGCAGACTTGGTATAAAATAATTATAATATCCATAAATACGTTTAGTTTAGTGCATAATAGCTGAACATTTTTTTAAGAATGATCTTTTTTTATTGATTTTATGTAATATTCTAATTTTCTGAGATTTTGAATTTGGGGTTTTCATAAGCTGTAAGCCATAATAATCACAATTATAACAAATAAAGGCTTGAAATATCTCACTTTGAATGTAATGAGTCTATATAATATATTAGTTTCACCATTTAGGTTGAATTACTGAAATAAATGAACTTTTGCACGATATTCTAATTTTTCGAGTTTCACCTGTATATGTAACAGCAAACGAGACCATCAGTGCAGTGTTATACTAATACTCCATCCTTGTCCTTGAAAACAACTTCTTATTTGTCTTTCTACAGAGCAAACCGGACGCTTGTTTGACTTGAAAATGTCAAACTTTGACTCAGAACATTTCTGTAATTATCTCCCAAATACTCAAATCAAATCAAATCAAATCAAATCAGTTTTATTTGTACAGCCCAAAATCACAAATACATTTGTCTCAGTGGGCTTTACATTTCATACAATATGATATATGATACAATATGACACCCTGCCCTTACACCCTTAGCTCGGCTGAGAAAAAACTCCCAGTAAAAACCCTTTACCGGGAATAAAACAAATTGAAGAAATCTCAGGGAGAGTCGACAGAGTAAGGGATCCCTCTCCCAGGACGGACATGCTGCAATAGATGTCATAAGTAGAGAAAATCACGAAGGAATTTGATCATTGACCAGATGTTTACATGGTAATACTAAGTAAAGTGCGAATAGTGTGGATGCACTATTCGCACTTATACTAAAATACTAAATACTCACTTACCTCTGTCTTTAAAAGCCTATTCTCTACAGGGGTTTTTACCTCTCCATAGAATCACACATTTCATTTCTTTGCTCTCTGTGTTTTCGGCCTTGAATTCGGCTGTGAATACACATTCCTAAAGTGAATGAAACTCAATGTGTGGATTGTTGAAATGGTGCCTTTATCCCTTTTCAGAGTTTAAACATTATTGGCCTCTTATTTAACTAGAATTTTTTTTTTTTTTACTATAAATGGTAAATGGACTTGACTTATATAGCGCTTTTCTGGCCGATTTTCTCAGCCCCAAAGCGCTTTACATATCTTACCACATTCACCCATTCATACACACACTCATACACCGATGGCAGTAGCTGCCATGCAAGGTGCTCTCTGAACCATCGGGAGCAATTTGGGGTTCAGTGTCTTGCCCAGGGACACTTCGACATGTGGTACTATAACTTTTAAATATTTCTGAAACAGTCTAATTGTTCCTCTGATGATCATAAATTACATGTAACAGCAAACGAGACCATCAGTGTAAAGAATGCTATCTTTATATAGTTTTTCTTAATGCCTTTGTCATGCTTTGTACGCTCACCCAGGAACAACAGCTGGCATGGTAAAAACACTTCTGTTTTTGTCCAAAGGGGGGGCGCTAGAATGCACACACACTGAAAGAGCACCTTTTAAATTAATGGCAGTCCCCCTGTGTGCTCCCTGCTATGTATAGACTTATAGTGGCTTAGAGGAATTTTCTATAGTAGGTTGTCAACAACGATAAAAAATGATGTGATTTCTAAAGATTA
>CM047522.1:26795258-26800258 GCA_026122265.1 Ammodytes dubius | reverse complement strand
GTGATTTCTGATTGGTCAAAGTTAACATGAGCTGTACACTTTGACCAATCAGAGCGAGGCTCCGATTCTCTCTTCTTATTGGCTGTTGGGACTGTCCATTCACTTTGGCACCGACGTTGTTGGTGTAGAGCGTGTCAGGGAGGGACCATAGGGGAGGGACCAAAGAGAACAAGTGGAGCGGTTGAGGTATTTGGATTCGAATCTCTATCCCAACTGCCATTTTCTCCCCAAATCCTCCACCCCAGCTTTAAAGCAAATACATTAAATACAAGTCAAAGAGGTGTCATGTAGTCCCTTCAGCGCTGCTATATAGTCCAGGAAAAGGCTGACATATCTGTTTAAACTTCTCTGCTTTCCCTGAAATCTCATAATGGATTTACTCCATGCAGCTCTGGAAGAAATGAAGAGACCACTCCAAATGTTCAGTGTCTCTAGTTTTACTATTTATAGGCATATGTTTGAGTAGAATGAACATTTTGGTTTCATAATATAAACTACTGACAAACATTTTTATACCAAATTGACAATAAGAATATTGTCATTAAAGAGCATTTCCATTAAGTAAATGTAGAGATGAAGATTTAAGAAAAATCCAGACTGGTTTCTTAATTTTTTACGGAGCTGGAGAGAGAGAGAGAGAGAGAGAGAGAGAGAGAGAGAGAGAGAGAGAGAGAGAGAGAGAGAGAGAGAGAGATCAAAGCAGGGGGCTGTCTATAAATTCCTTAAGACCTGATTTTAAGGTGGTTGGCCTCGTTTAATGTCATTCACTGGCTGCCAAACGATTCATCTGTAGGTTAATAATGCAACATAGGAAAAGGCTTATGTAAGAAACTACAGGGGGTCCAACAGGCCAGGCTTTCAAAAGTGTGTGTGTTGTGTGTGTGTGTGTGTGTGTGTGTGTGTGTGTGTGTGTGTGTGTGTGTGTGTGTGTGTGTGTGTGTGTGTGTGTGTGTGTGTGTGTGTGTGTGTGTGTGTGTGTGTGTGTGTGTGTGTGTGTGTGTGTGTGTGTGTGCGTGTGTGCGTGTGCGTGTGCGTGTGTGTGTGTGTGTGCGCGTGTGTGTGTGAAATCTTCCTACATTGTAAAGACAGGCCCATATCTATTGGAAGTGATTTTTTTTTTTTCTGTCATTTATTCATTGTATATGCGGCTGTAGCGAAGTGGGTAGGGAGGCGAATGGACTTGTATTCATCATCGCACGTGATCAATTTCAGTAGCAAATAGGGCTGGCCCGAATTATTCGAATATTCTTTCGGAAAATTAGTATTTGGAGCTTCGTTTTTTTATATTATATATATAATATTTGAATATTCGCTTGGAAAAAGCAACGAATATTCAAAGCCTGAAAAATGGCATTCGGGCCAGCCCTAGTAGCAAATGCGATCAAAACTGTCGCACTGTACAGCCCTGACCTTTAAAAAATATCATACTTGAGGCAGTGAAGTACACAGTGTAAAACCTTCGTGTCAGTCCTCCTCTTTTGGAACAAATTTTCCCCAAAGTTATAATTCATCAACTTTTACTTTCAGACCAATTCCCCCTCTCTCTCTCTCTCTCTCTCTCTCTCTCTCTCTCTCTCACACACACACACACACACTCTCTCTCACACACACACACACACACACACACACACACACACACACACACACACACACACACACACACACACACACACACACACACACACACACACACACACACACACACACACACACACACACACACACACACACAGGCCTTTGGGGAACATGTGCCTAATTTGTCTGGCCCCATAATAAGAACCCTTGTCTGCCCCATTACCTTTTAATATCTCTCGCTCTCTACAAAGTGTGTGTGTGTGTGTGTGTGTGTGTGTGTGTGTGTGTGTGTGTGTGTGTGTGTGTGTGTGTGTGTGTGTGTGTGTGTGTGTGTGTGTGTGTGTGTGTGTGTGAGAGAGAGAGAGATGGGGAAATATTGGCCCAAGGGGTGCAGCTGTAGGGAGTGTCACACAGGGTCACAGAAACCATTAAAAAGGCGCCTCCAGGGAGCGTGGATATGAATACCAATATGTCAATCATGGTCTGGGACAGGCAGAAAGGAGGACTATGTAGTTGGGTTAAGAAAAAAAAAACTTCAGGGGTCGCTCTGGTGGCGTAGTGGATAGAGCGTGTACCATATCGGCTCCGGCCTTCGTTGCAGTGGTCGCGGGTTCGAATCCGACCCGTGGACCTTTTCTGCAGGTCATCCCCCCTCCCTCTCTCTCTCTCTCTCTCTGTCTCCCCATTTCAACTCTGTACTGTCTAATAAAGCTTGAAAATGACAAAAAATTATATTAAAAAAGTTTGTAGATGCTGCCATACTGAGAAAAACAGAGAGAGTTTTGTGGAGCTGATAATAGGCTTAGTCAACTTTGTGTCCACTCATTTGGCCATGGCTTGAACGTAACCGACATTCATTCATATGAAAAAGTTACGCACTAGAGCTTTAAGTGTTAAAATCTAAGTTTGGTATTAACACCCTCAAGATCTAAAATCTTTCTGCACCCGATGTTATAATTAATTAATCAGAGGATGGAAACAGAGAAGGTAATTTCTATACACACACACACACACACACACACACACACACACACACACACACACACACACACACACACACACACACACACACACACACACACACACCTAGAGACACTCACCACACACACACACACACACACACACACACACACACACACACACACACACACACACACACACCTAGAGACACTCACACACACACACACACACACACACACACACACACACACAGTCGGAGGAGGAAATGGAGCAGAAGGCAATTCACCCACAAGACAGTTATGAGGAAGAAGTGCGTCTGTGAAACAGGAAATCACAAAGAGGCAAGCGCTGCCAGCTGAGAAAATGACACACACACACACACACACACGCACACACACACACACACACACACACACACACACACACAACACACACACACACACACACACAACACACACACACAACACAGACACACACACACACACACACACACACACACACACACACACACACCACACACACACACACACACACACACACACACACACACACACCCACACACACACACACACCCACACACACACACACGCGCGATGATGCCAGCCGAGAAATGAGCACCTTCAAAAAGTCCATTACATTTCATCACAACATTACCAGTCTGGAATATGTTCATTTATATGCTTGTCATTTTCATCAAAAGTATATTCTCTCGTGATGACAACCGTTAAAGTTGCTCCGAGGAACTTTCAGTTTGTGTTAATTCTAGCGCCCCCTTTGGATAAAAGCGGTAGTGTTTTTTACCACGCCAGCTGTTCCTGGGTGAGCGTATACCCCATGACAAAGGCATTAAGAAAAACTATGTAAAAATAGCATTCTTTACACTGATGGTCTCGTTTGCTGTTACATGTAATTTATGATCATCAGAGGAAAAATTTGACTGTTTCAGAAATATTTAAAAGTTCCTCGGAAGCTGCTTTAAGTTATGAAAAGTTCTTGTCATTACAAATGTGAAAGCTTTGGCCTCTGTTGACTTTTAAATCAAACTTAATGGTCATATTTACGACGTTATTCACTGGTCTGTGAACTAGACATTGACATTTTATATGGAATAAGTAATTAGCCTATAAAACACTATTGATAGCTGATTTGATTCATCTCCGGTGCAGTAAAAAATACGAACAAAACATCTTAGAGGGGGGTGGGGGGGGGGGCGCCCTTAGCTCAGTTGGTAGGGCGTCCCCTCCATGGGCCTCGGCCAGCAGCGGACCCGGGTTCGATTCCAGCCCGCGGTCGTTCTCTGCATGTCACTCCCCTCTCTGCCCCATTTCAACTCTGTCTCTACACTATCAATAAAGCATAACAATGCCAAAACATCTTGACATCTTAGAGGGCGAGTGCATAAATGTATCTGCACGGGTCTAATAAGGACTCTAACATCAATATATAATATATAATTGGGGCGCTCCGGTGGTGTAGTGGATAGAGCGCGTACCATATTGGCTCCGGCCTTCGTTGCAGTGGTCGCGGGTTCAAATCCGACCCGTGGACCTTTACTGCAGGTCATCCCCCCCGCCCCCTCTCTCTCTCCCTCTCTCTCTGTCTCCCCATTTCAACTCTGTACTATCTAATAAAGCTTGAAAATGCCAAAAAAAAAAAAAAAAGCTTTTCTCCAAAGTCGGATCCATTTTGTGTGTGTGTGTGTCCGTGTGTGTGTGTGTGTGTCCGTGTGTGTGTGTCCGTCCGTCCGTGTGTGTGTGTGTGTCCATAGTAAAGTCATGAATCCAGATAATGAAATAAGTTACGAGCCATTTTATATTATAAAGTAATGGAGATAAATTAGGTCACAAAGTCACACCAACAAGGACACAGCTTCTCATCCGAAACCTAATGACATAATGAGCTCTTGATCTTGAGACGAAAGGCGTTTGAAATCTCTTACCCTGCGTTCCAAATCACATACTCTTTCTTCTTACTGCACTACATACTAAAGTACAGAAGAGTTTTAGTCTTTTTACTACACTACATTAGCCTGGTCCAACCAGACCATCGTACTTCATTTCATTTGTACAGAAGGTCTGGCAGTGCTGTAATTGGCAAACGTTCACTCACTTGGAGGCGGGTGTCTGTCGAAGTTTAAAACTATTGGATCTGCCCAGTGCCACTTTGGATTAGCCAACCAATCGCATCACGTTTGGTCGTCACGTGTGTCATGAGCCGGCTTTTGACGGTGCGTTCCAGTTGGACAGGAAACTCCGAAATTTCCGACTTCACTACATATTGTAGTCTATGAATCTAGCAACAGTAACTTGTTAGAGCCTAACGTTTAGTTATTTGGACGAGAAAGGTTTTAGGCGTCCATACTTTCGCGAGCAGATGCACTGGAACACAGACAGGTCGGAACTCGGAACTACCAAGTCGGAAATCTCCTTCTTCCGAGTATAAAGGAACGCAGCATTCAACTGAGC
>CM047522.1:26747758-26790258 GCA_026122265.1 Ammodytes dubius | reverse complement strand
TTCTTATATATAACATTTGGAACATTGCTGTCCGTAAGGCGTTATAACATTAGCTGAACATGAGATGATAGATTTGAACTTCAAATGTCCTTTTCAATACTCTGAACCAGAAAACTCAGCTTTCTAAAGCACTCACATCAACCAAACTTTCCATGATCATTCTCAGCACTATTCTGAAGGTTGTTACAGAAGGATTCGTTCATATGTTGTTAATTGGCTGATTTATGAGACATTGTGTTCTTAAAAAACGTGGAGAAAATGCATTGTTAAAAGAAATTGTACATAGGTATACAGGCTGTATCCAAAATATGTTCTGTTACAACTTTGGAATAATTTTAACTAATTTTACCCAACATCTAGATTTAATTTTTTTTTAAAGATATATATTTTTTTGGCATTTTTATGCTTTATTGATAGTGTAGAGACAGAGTTGAAATGGGGCAGAGAGGGGAGTGACATGCAGAGAATGACCACGGGCTGGAATCGAACCCCGGTCCGCTGCTGGCCGAGGCCCATGGGGGGGACGCCCTACCAACTGAGCTAAGGGCGCCCCCTAAATTTATGTTTTTGAAGAGATTAAAATGTAGGCTACACATAATAAATTGGATATTACCAAATTATCATATTTATTTAAACATTTCTGAAAAAAATTGTAATTTAAAAAATAATAGTTTCAATGTCGGTAATCAACTGGCAAAGTTTTATGACGATATCAGTTGAATATCGTTAGCCTCATAGCATAATTGCCTAAATCATATTTACTCTACTCTACTTTTACTCTACATCTACTCTATTCTACATCTACTCTGCTCTACATCTACTTTACTCTGCTCTATAACCCTTAAAATATGACTTAGGCAATTATGCTTTTAGGCTAACGAAAAGTAGATGTAGAGTAGAGTAGAGTAGATGTAGAATAGAGTAGATTTTGGTTGCGTTCCGAATCGCATACTCTTTCTTTTTTCTATTCTACATTCTACATCCAACGATAAAAAGAATCTAGTTAGGATGCAGTATGCATACTATTGGGACATACTTTTACTCTCTTATTTCATCCTAACATGGCTCCTTGATCTTGCCTCTTGCTTTTATATCCGTCGCATCCCCGTTTGTTTTCATATGGAGGCTTCGTCGATGTGACGTCACTTCACGTGCGCACTGGATTGTGGGTCAGAATCACCCCAAATAGGATGCACTTTTCAACACTAACAATCTTGGCCACATGAAGTAGGACATCCGGGTACTTCTAACCATCCTAAATCTGACCACAAGAATCGGGACATCCTAAATCTTTTTTCTACATACTATATAGTAGAAAGTATGCGATTCGGAACGCAACCGTAGTAGAGTAAAAATAGAGTAAATATGATTTAGGCAACTATGCTATGAGGCTAACGATATGTAAAACCCTTGTCCCCCTGCAGTGTCTTGACTAAAGTACTTAAAGTAGAACATGTTGGATGACCTGTGAATCAACCCCTCCCTGTGCCTCTGTTCTCTCGTTACTGTAATGGAAGCAAAGTGTAACGTCTTGTTTATTCAGGAGAACAGGGACTATGAGGCCTCCAGCCGCGCACACACACACACACACACACACACACACACACACACACACACACACACACACACACACACACACACACACACACACAACACACACACACACACACACACAGTCATGTTTGTATCACTTGCCAAACTCACATTTGGGACCATCTGGGGACAGGAAGGGAACAAAAAATCTACCAGAACAATCATTCTTTCTCATCCCAGTAAAACTGAATCCAAATGACGTGTGATTATATTATATCTAGTGATTTGAGCCCAGAATGTTACTGTCTGTAAAATCACCCACTTCAAAATGCTATTGTGTTGGGGGCGCTCCAGTGGCGTAGTGGATAGAGCGCATACCATATTGGCTCCGGCCTTCATTGCAGTGGTTGCGGGTTCGAATCCAACCCGTGGACCTTTACTGCAGGTCATCCCCCCTCTCACTCTCTCTCTCTCTCTCTCTCTCTCTCTCTCTTTGTCTGTCTCCCCATTTCAACTATGTACTATCTAATAAAGCTTGAAAAAAAAATAGTGTGCGTGTGTGTGAATAAATAAATAAAGGTTTGTACGTCATCGTGCTTTGGAAAGACAGAAGGCAGATATTCAACATTCATGGTCAATTATTTAAAACGACTTAACACACACACTCACAATCTCTCTCTCTCACACACACATAAACACACACACACACTCACACTCACTCACTCTCTCACACATACACACACACACACACACACACACACACACACACACACACACACACACACACACACAACGCACGCACACACACACACACACGTCAACACATTGAGTTCATCACATTACAAATCCCATGCAGTATTAATCCCAGAAACAGGGCAGATGTTAGAGGTGCGGAGGAGGTGAAGTGTGTTTCTCTGACTCAACACACACACACACACACACACACACCACACACACACTCTGACAGACAGACGGACAGAAACACACAAAAAGACACACACACATACACACACAGACATACAGACAGAAACACACACACACACATACACTCTGACAGACACACACACACACACACACACACACACACACGCTCTCGCTCTCGCTCTCACTCTCTCTCACACACATGGACAGACACACACACTGTGTCAGACACACATACAAAGACACACACACACACACACACACACACACACTCGTTTCATCCACACCGTTAATTTGAATGTCTTTGTTGTTTCTTGTGCTGTGATGTCGTGTTGAATAGATTTGGTTCAGATATGGTGTGTGTGTGTCTTTGTATGTCTGTCAGTGTGTGTGTGTGTGTGTGTGTGTGTGTGTGTGTGTCTTTGTATGTCTGTCAGTGTGTGTGTGTGTGTGTGTGTGTGTGTGTGTGTGTGTGTGTGTGTGTGTGTTGTGTGTGTGTGTGTGTGTGTGTGTGTGTGTGTGTGTGTGTGTGTGTCTTTGTATGTCTGTTAGGTGTGTGTGTGTGTGTGTGTGTGTGTGTGTGTGTGTGTGTGTGTGTGTGTGTGTGTGTTTTACCTCACCCACATACACACAGCATCACAAATTAATTTTTCCTTTTCAGCGGTGGCGGAAGAGCCCTGATCTTTATCCGCAGTAGAACTCTCAATATCAAATCTTTAATCCTACATTCCATCTGTCCATCTATCTATCTCCATCTATCTATCTATCTATCTATCTATCTATCTATCTATCTATCTATCTATCTATCTATCTATCTATCTATCTATCTATCTATCTAATCTATCTATCTATCTATCTAATCTATCTATCTATCTATCTATCCATCTATCTACTTATCCATCCATCTCTCCATCCATCCATCTATCTATCTATCTATCTAAATTGTAACATCAAAAACACATATTAATCATTGACTAAAGCAAAGAAAGGGGGAATTGTGGTGTAGTGGTTAGAATTAGTATTCTCGTAGTATATTATTACTTAATATTCATCACATCAGTCAATATGTTAATTTGTCCTCTTCAGTTCGGTGTGACGTGTGTGTGTGTGTGTGTGTGTGTGTGTGTGTCTGTCTGTCTGTGTGTCTGTGTGTCTATGTGTTTGTCTATCGTCTGTCTTTGTGTGTGTGTTTGTCAGTCTGTCTGTCAGTCTGTCTGTCTGTCTGTGTGTCTGTGTGTTTGTCTGTTTGTCTGTCTTTGTGTGTGTGTGTGTGTGTTTGTCAGTCTGTCTGTCTGTCTGTCTGTCTGTGTGTTTGTCTATTTGTCTGTGTGTGTGTGTGTGTGTGTGAGCCTGCGTTGCCATGGTTAAGCCGAGCATCAAACCATGGTAACAGTAATCAGCTAGTCCACGGTGGTCCATCGATTCAAACCAAGACAAAAATATGTGTCAGAGACTAAAGCAAAGTATCTATCTATCTATCTATCTATCTATCTATCTATCTATCTATCTATCTATCTATCTATCTATCTATCTATCTATCTATCTATCTATCTATCTATCTATCTATCTGTCTGTCTATCTGTCTGTCTGTCTGTCTGTCTGTCTGTCTGTCTGTCTGTCTGTCTGTCTGTCTGTCTGTCTGTCTGTCTGTCTGTCTGTCTGTCTATCTATCTATCTATCTATCTATCTATCTATCTATCTATCTATCTATCTATCTATCTATCTATCTATCTATCTATCTATCTATCTGTCTGTCTGTCTGTCTGTCTGTCTATCTATCTATCTATCTATCTATCTATCTATCTATCTATCTATCTATCTATCTATCTATCTATCTATCTATCTATCTATCTATCTATCTATCTATCTATCTATCTATCTATCTATCTATCTGTCTGTCTGTCTGTCTGTCTGTCTGTCTGTCTGTCTGTCTGTCTGTCTGTCTGTCTGTCTGACTGTCCCTGAAAGCCGCTCGACAACTCCTCGCGTCGTTTCGTAAAACAGGTCCAAAGTGAAGAAAAAAATCCATTATCATCAAAATCACGAATTCCCCTTTTCAAATATTGGCTTAAAATCAACAATTGCATTATCAAGATGCTGTGAAAAATCTATGATGATAATGGGGCAGCCATGTTGGTTTGTGCTGTGACGTATAGCCACGAAAAACATATTAAGTGGGAACTCCGGTGGCGTAGTGGATAGAGCGCATACCACATAGACTCAGTCCTTGTCTCGGTGGTCGCGGGTTCAAATCCGACCCGTGGACCTTAACTGCAGGTCATCCCCCTCTCTCTCTCTCTCTCTCTCTCTCCCTCTCCCTATTTCAACTCTGTTTCTCTCCGTACTTTCAAATAAAGCTTGAAAAGGAAATTCTCTAAAAAGCAGATTCGGACAAAAACAAATGAAATGTCAATGTTTTTTTCTTTTTGTCAGTCATACAGTAAACTCAAACCTGATGACGAAAAATCACATTCTTTTTTTTTAAGATTATTTTTTGGCATTTTCAAGCTTTATTGGACAGTACAGAGTTGAAATGGGGAGACAGAGAGAGAGAGAGAGAGAGGGGGGGGGGGGGGTGGATGACCTGCAGTAAAGGTCCACGGGTCAGATTCGAACCCGCGACCACTGCAACGAAGGCCGGAGCCAATATGGTACGCGCTCTATCCACTACACCACCGGAGCCCCCCCCCCGAAAAATTGCATCCAAACACATTTTTAAAAGAGAAATGAGACTGTGGGCAAAAGTATCATAACCTCATGATGCCATAGACCTTTTTATTGATATATTTTGTTCAGTTTTCACAACATTAGTAGCAGCAGCATTTCTTGTTTTATATTTTATATTGTGCTCCGATTTCGTGCTCCAGTGCAAACAATCGGCCCTCGAGTGCAGAAGCCTTGTACAGCAGAAGCATAACCTTATGAAATGCAACTTCCATTTTTGATTGACACACAGAAATGTACACACACACCCTGCGTTCCAATCCCCATACTTCCCTACTAATTTAGTATGCTAGAAAAAAGATTTAGGATGTCCCAATACATGCATGTCAATTTGTAGTATGCTGAAAATACATACATGCCCCCACTAACTCCAATAGCATTTTGGAGTATTCGTCTTTATTCTTGACATTTCTCGACATAATGAAAATAAATCTTCCTTATCTGATTTTTTTCTCTCTCTCCTGTCTGTGGCCCTAAAACTCTTCTGTACTTTAGTATGCAGTGTAGTAAAAAGAAAAAGTATGTGATTTGGAACGCAGGGGCAATCTTATTTATTAGTATAAGGGACACATGAAATAAAATAAAAGAAGAGTTACAAAAATAAAAAAAATTGCAGTCAAATGTGATTATTTCTTCTGAAAAGACACAGTTCCAAGCATTTTATTTTGAAATTCCTGATTCATTATGACATGGTACTGATGGGCCAAAAATATTAAAGGTGCTCCGAGGAACTTTTACATATCGTTAGCCTCATAGCATAATTGCCTAAATCATATTTACTCTATTCTCTATATCTACTCTATTCTACATCTACCCTACATCTACTTTACCCTACTCTATAACCCTTAAAATATGACTTAGGCAATTATGCTATTAAGGCTAACAAAAAGTAGATGTAGAATAGAGTAGATGTAGAGTAAAAGTAGAGTAAATATGATTTAGGCAAATAAGCTATCAGGCTAACAATATTTCTGAAAGTTACTGCATTTTAAAACTTGGCAACCACTTTATTCTCATAATATTATGACTTTTAATCTCGTAAGTGTATATATATATTTTTTTTACATGGCCCCAATACTCATATTCTTTTATAACTCTTTTATGCACATAGCACATATTTCGTACATTTACACCCAAACACTGTGGAGCCATTGTTTTAAAAGTGAATGTCAGTCAACAGCAAGAAAATGAAAAAAACAGAAAATCACAAACATACACTGGCCACGAGAATTAACCGAATCTTTTTTCTCAAACTTAGATCATGCTTTTATCTGCGTAGGGGCCAGGCACATCTGACGAACTTAAAACAAAACTGGTAGCATTTTATATTAGGGTACAGAGATCATAAATAATTCATAAATGTACTTTGTAAACTAGTAGTAATTCACAAGGTTTTAAGGCAAGACACTGCAGGTTTTTTCAAGCACTGGTCAGTTTTGAGATTGTCATCTATTTTGCCTCCATAACATGTCTTCTTTCATAGTATAAATCAAAGGGTCCAAAATGTATATTTAGGTGTTTAGTGTCTGGTTCCTCCTCGCAGTAACCATGAGGTCTCTGGTTCCTCCTCCCAGTAACCATGAGGTCTCTGGTTCCCCCTCCCAGTAACCATGAGGTCTCTGGTTCCTCCTCACAGTAACCATGAGGTCTCTGGTTCCTCCTCCCAGTAACCATGAGATCTCTGGTTCCTCCCAGTAACCATGAGGTCTCTGGTTCCTCCCCCCAGTAACCATGAGGTCTCTGGTTCCTCCTCCCAGTAACCATGAGGTATCTGGTTCCTCCTCGCAGTAACCATGAGGTATCTGGTTCCTCCTCCCAGTAACCATGAGGTCTCTGGTTCCTCCTCCCAGTAACCATGAGGTCTCTGGTTCCTCCTCCCAGTAACCATGAGGTCTCTGGTTCCTCCTCCCAGTAACCATGAGGTCTCTGGTTCCTCCCCCCAGTAACCATGAGGTCTCTGGTTCCTCCTCCCAGTAACCATGAGGTATCTGGTTCCTCCTCGCAGTAACCATGAGGTCTCTGGTTCCTCCCAGTAACCATGAGGTCTCTGGTTCCTCCTCCCAGTAACCATGAGGTCTCTGGTTCCTCCCAGTAACCATGAGGTCTCTGGTTCCTCCTCCCAGTAACCATGAGGTCTCTGGTTCCTCCTCCCAGTAACCATGAGGTCTCTGGTTCCTCCCAGTAACCATGAGGTCTCTGGTTCCTCCTCCCAGTAACCATGAGGTCTCTGGTTCCTTCTCCCAGTAACCATGAGGTCTCTGGTTCTTCCCAGTAACCATGAGGTCTCTGGTTCCTCCTCCCAGTAACCATGAGGTCTCTGGTTCCTTCTCCCAGTAACCATGAGGTCTCTGGTTCCTCCTCCCAGTAACCATGAGGTCTCTGGTTCTTCCCAGTAACCATGAGGTGTCTGGTTCCTCCTCCCAGTAACCATGAGGTCTCTGGTTCCTCCTCCCAGTAACCATAAGGTCTCTGTTTCCTCCTCCCAGTAACCACAAGGTCTCTGGTTCCTCCTCCCAGTAACCATGAGGTCTCTGGTTCCTCCCAGTAACCATGAGGTCTCTGGTTCCTCCTCCCAGTAACCATGAGGTCTCTGGTTCCTCCCAGTAGCCATGAGGTCTCTGGTTCCTCCTCCCAGTAACCATGAGGTCTCTGGTTCCTCCTCCCAGTAACCATGATGTCTCTGGTTCCTCCCAGTAACCATGAGGTCTCTGGTTCCTCCTCCCAGTAGACATGAGGTCTCTGGTTCCTCCTCCCAGTAACCATGAGATCTCTGGTTCCTCCCAGTAACCATGAGATCTCTGGTTCCTCCCAGTAACCATGAGGTTTCTGGTTCCTCCCAGTAACCATGAGGTCTCTGGTTCCTCCCAGTAACCGTGAGGTCTCTGGTTCCTCCTCCCAGTAACCATGAGGTCTCTGGTTCTTCCCAGTAACCATGCGGTCTCTGGTTCCTCCCAGTAACCATGAGGTCTCTGGTTGCTCCTTCCAGTAACCATGAGGTCTCTGGTTCCTCCCAGTAACCATGAGGTCTCTGGCTCCTCCTCCCAGTAACCATGAGGTCTCTGGTTCCTCCCAGTAACCATGAGGTCTCTGGTTCCTCCTCCCAGTAACCATTAGGTCTCTGGTTGCTCCTTCCAGTAACCATGAGGTCTCTGGTTCCTCCTCCCAGTAACCATGAGGTCTCTGGTTCCTCCTCCCAGTAACCGTAAGGTCTCTGGTTCCTCCCAGTAACCATGAGGTCTCTGATTCCTCCTCCCAGTAGACATGAGGTCTCTGGTTCCTCCTCCCAGTAACCATGAGGTCTCTGGTTCCTCCCAGTAACCATGAGGTATCTGGTTCCTCCCACTAGCCATGAGATCTCTGGTTCCTCCTCCAAGTAACCATGAGGTATCTGGTTCCTCCCAGTAACCATGAGGTCTCTGGTTCCTCCTCCCAGTAACCATGAGGTCTCTGGTTCCTCCCAGTAACCATGAGGTCTCTGGTTCCTCCTCCCAGTAACCATGAGGTTTCTGGTTCCTCCTCCCAGTAACCATGAGATCTCTGGTTCCTCCTCCCAGTAACCATGAAGTCTCTGGTTCCTCCAAGTAACCATGAGGTCTCTGGTTCCTCCTCCCAGTAACCATGAGGTCTCTGGTTCCTCCTCCCAGTAACCATGAGGTCTCTGGTTCCTCCTCCCAGTAACCATGAGGTCTCTGGTTCCTCCTCCCAGTAACCGTAAGGTCTCTGGTTCCTCCCAGTAACCATGAGGTTTCTGGTTCCTCCTCCCAGTAACCATGAGGTCTCTGGTTCCTCCTCCCAGTAACCGTAAGGTCTCTGGTTCCTCCCAGTAACCATGAGGTCTCTGGTTCCTCCTCCCAGTAACCATGAGGTCTCTGGTTCCTCCTCCCAGTAACCATGAGGTCTCTGGTTCCTCCTCCCAGTAACCATGAGGTCTCTGGTTCCTCCCAGTAACCATGAGGTCTCTGGTTCCTCACAGTAACCATGAGGTCTCTGGTTCCTCCTCCCAGTAACCATGAGGTCTCTGGTTCCTCCTCCCAGTAACCATGAGGTCTCTGGTTCCTCACAGTAACCATGAGGTCTCTGGTTCCTCCTCCCAGTAACCATGAGGTCTCTGGTTCCTCCCAGTAACTATGAGGTCTCTGGTTCCTCCTCCCAGTAACCATGAGGTCTCTGGTTCCTCCCAGTAACCATGAGGTCTCTGGTTCCTCCTCCCAGTAACCATGAGGTCTCTGGTTCCTTGATTCCTTAATTGTTTTAATGTAAGCAATTAACTGGCAATTAAGTTTTGTGATGATATATATAAGTCAAAAACGTAATCCTATTCACCTGCAGTGTTTTGCCTTCATAATTGTGAATTACTGACAGCTCACAAAGGACTATATGAATGAATTGATGCATTGTCATGTTGATTCCTAGCCTGGAAATCCAGAATTAAATTAAATTAAATTTGCTGCGCCTGCTGGTCTGGGCACGATCCATTGAAGCTCATTAAATAAATATGTCAGAAAATGTGTTCTAGTTGCAGAGAAAGTGTGTTCTGGTTGTAGTGCTATCCAACTGCGTGCAGTGGCATTTGAAATGCACGAGTAGGAGCCGCCCCTTGAGTTGGGAATGACTATTGATCGTGACCAGACCCTCTATCGTTCTAGATATCGGTGTATGAGTGTGTGTATGAATGGGTGAATGTGGTAAGATATGTAAAGCGCTTTGGGTTGAGAAAATCGGCTAGAAGGCGCTATATAAGTCAAGTCCATTTACCATTTAGATATGGGTCTGGATTTCCAGGCTAGTTGATTCCTGCACCCTTTACTATAAAACCTTACCATTAAACTTGTTGTAGGCACCAGTATTTCCCCTTATTGAGTCAGGAAACAAATTAAAAACACACACATCTTGTATATTTTTTGACCTTGGGGCTTCCCGTAGCTTAAATCCTTATAAGCTTGTTTTGTGCTTTACAAAGTCAACCGACGTCGACTGTCCAAAAACCTCATATGGCAAAGTGTGTCTGTAGGCTACTGTCCAATGTAGCACGTACATATATCGGCTTTTTCCCAAAGTCACTTAAATATATATATAACGCTTTTTCTAATGCAAAAAAAAACGGTTGAAAATCTTCCATGTTATGAATTCCACTGGCATTTTTTCTCGGCAATACAACAGCGTCCGCTTATTAAAAAAAAATGCTTAAAATATGACTTTTATGGCCATTCTTTAGATAGCAGGGCAGACTCAATACATTTCCATGGTCCTCTGAGAGATCTCAAAGCCCATTTTGCAGCCACGTTACCTTAAAACAATCCGGATGTTAGTGAAAAAATGGAAGAAAAAAACCTGCAAAGTGAAATATTTGTGGATGATTTTAGCGTTTTGATTCGATTCTGGCTTTTTTTTACAGATGAGAAGAGATGTTGTTTGAAGCATGGGCGTATATATTTTGTGGAAAAGCAAGAGGTATGCCCCCCTAAATATTTCGAAGATGTAAATTTGTCCCCCTAAGTCAACCCCTAATTTGAAAGACAACCCCCTCCCCAGATAAATAAAATTGATGTTGCGTTCACACCAAAATGGTCAAAAAATACATCAATATTTGTGCGTTTTTGTGAATATTCTATCACGTTTGTTAGTAGAGCTATGCAGAACCAAGGATGATAAAATACACAATTTTGCATGTTTCTACTGTTTATTACTTCATAAGAAAAATGTACCTAGGCCTACTCTATTTGTCCTTAATTCAAAAAGATAAAGGTTAAAGGCCTACTTCACCGGTTTGAATATGAAGGTGTATTGAATTCTGATTTCTCTTTCTCGTGACATCACAGAAAGAGAAATATAGGGTTAAAAAAAACACTCTTTCTGCCTTTTCTCAGGCTAGGATGAACCGATTTCAATTTTTTTTTCGCACATTTTATACTACATAGGATCTCAGAATTCAATACACCTTCATATTCAAACCGGTGAAGTAGGCCTTTAAGATTTCTTTGATTGCCCTTATGAGTTATTTATTTTCTTTCTTTCAATTGGCTGCTGCTTCGACGATGTCACAGCTCATTTGCATAAATTTAAATAAAACTTTTGGTGTGAACGCAGGGTAACCATTCAGGGGGTTGGAAATATTGATATATGCTTCTAACCAGTTATTATATTTTCCAAAAGATTTGCAAACACCCCTTAAGTGGACCAAACCATCTGATTAAAAGTAAAGCTATAGTGCGTAACATCTGTCGCCTCCCCCCCATGAGGAATTCTGAGTAATTACAACAACACTGTCGGTGCATCTACATGAGGTAAAGCCTTCAGTGATGGCTCATGGATTTTATACCTTCTGCTGAACGTCCAGGTTTTTTTTTTCATAGCAGTAGAATCAACAACTGAAACATTTCTTGGGCTCTTCTTGGGATTTTTCTGAGCTCCTGCACAAGTGTCAGGGAGGGATGGGGGGAAGACACCAGTTTGTAAACGCTGCCATACTGAGAAATACAGAGAGAGTTTTGTGGAGCTGATAATAGGCTTAATCAACTTTGTGTCAACTCGTTTGGGCGATGGCTTAAACTGAACCCACATTCATTTATTTGAAAAAGTTACGCACAATAGCTTTAAGTGTTTGACAACCCCTCGCTTACAGTCCGCCCCCCTCCCTCCCACACACACACACACACACACACACACACACACACACACACACACCACACACACACACACACACACACACACACACACACAATGTTAAAACAAAACCTACGCCCATGCTTTCAAAGGTTGCAAGAATGAATAATGGTATAATTCAGATTTTCTCATGCCCTACAACATCTAAAGCGAATTAGTTTATGGAAGGCCTTCTTGAAATCCTCGTTCGACATCGTATAAATGATCGGATTTATCAACGAGTTGAGGTAACCCAGCCACGTGAAAATGTCAAATAGCTCCGGATGAAAGCAAGACTCGCAGAAAGCCACTACGAGAGTATAGATGAAAAACGGCAGCCAGCATATGATGTACGCTCCGAGAATTATCCCCAAAGTTTTAGTAGCCTTCCTTTCGCGTGCCGCCGAAATCCTTTTTTTCTCGAGCAAGGCATCGGATACGGTGACTTTAACTTGGTTCACGTTAGCCGTATTCGCCGTAGCATTTTCGCACTGGGACGTTGTATCGTTTGTGCCGTAGTTTAAGCTAGTTGTCGAGGCCACGGAGCCCGGAGAATTTGTGATGAGGTGAGCAGAAGTCAGTCTTTTGCCCGGCTTGTTGTGGGATTGCTTTAAGATGCGTTTTCGGGCTTCCACGTATATCCGTCCGTAGAGCGCGATTAGAAGCAGCGTGGGGATGTAGAAGGCGCCAAACGTGGAGTAGATGGTGTAGAAGATGTGATCGGTGTTCACGTTACAACTCGTCATCTCCTCGGCTTTCACCTGCAACAAAAATGAAGATTTGAAAGATTTCAGGGAAAGGCAAGTTTATTTCTATAGCACAATTCAGACACAAGGCCATTCAAAGTGCTTTACAGGGGCAAGATTATAATACATAAAACACATTAGAAGACATTTAAAAGCGAATGAAAAGAAGTAAAACATTTAAATTAAATAAAAAGTACAGGTTAAAATGGAAACAGAAAAGTCTTCAGACTCGATTTAAAATAACTGAGGGTTGCAGCAGACCTCAAGTTTTCTGGGAGTTTGTTACAGATATTTGGTGCATAAAAACTAAAAGCTGCTTCTCCTCAGGGAATTTCAGGGAAAGCAGAGAAGTTTAAACAGATATACTTACAGCCCTGGAAAAAAATGAAGAGACCACTCCAAATGTTCATTTTCTCTTGTTTTACTATTTAGAGGCATATGTTTGAGTAGAATGACCATTTTTATTTTAGAATATAAACTACTAACAACATATCTACCAAATTCACGATGAAAATATTGTCATTAAGAGCATTTTCAATGAGTGATGTAGAGATGAAGATTTAAGAAAAATCCAGACTGGTCTCTTAATTTTTTTCTGGGGCTGTACATTACTTTAAGATAACAAAATGAGCCCCCTGTTTTGACAGCTATAGCTGGTAGAGTTCTTCAATACTTTATATATTGAGAAAATTCAATATGAGATGTCAGGGAAAGCAGAGATGTTTTAAACAGATATGGCAGCCCTTTCCTGGACAAATTTCAGGCAAATTTAAAACCTTAGGATGGATATCGCTAAAGAAAATATATTCTTAAGGTTTGGAATAAGGAGATAGCCCCCTTCTTTGATATGTGGCTCATGTAGTTCTCTAGTACTTTATATATGGAGAAAATCCGTTATGAAATCTCAGGGAAAGCAGAACAATTTAAACAGAGATATGTCAGCCTTTCTTTGACTATATAACAGCGCTGAAGTAACGCACATGACACCTTGTTGACTTTATTTTCTGCTTAACATTCACCCTTTAGTTTAAACAATGTCTTTAGAAACCTATTGGACCCCCTGTAGTTTCTTATATAAGCCCTTTCCTATGTTGCATTATTAACCTTATTGGGGGCAACTGTGGCTCAGTTGGTAGAGCGGGTCGGCCAATGATCAAAGGGTTCACGGTTCGATCCCCGCCCTGCCACCTGTGTCATGGTTGTTGTGTCCTTGGGCAAGACACTTCACCCACCTTGCCTCGTGTGAATGTCGATAGTTAGCCTGCTGCTATCAGTGTATGAATGTGTGTGTGAATGGTAACGTGTAAATGGGAACAGGTCTCCCTTGCAAAAGAGTCTTCGGTCTCAATGGGATTTACCTGTAGAAATAAAGGTTAGAGAGAACCTACAGATGAATGGTTTGGCAGCCTGTGATGCCATTAAACGAGGCCAACCACCTCAAAATCAGGTCTCAAGGAATTAATAGACAGCCCCCTGCTTTGATATGTGGTTCATGGAGTTCTCTAGTACTCTATATATGGAGAACATCTGTTATGAGATTTCAGGGAAAGCAGAGAAGTTTAACCAAATATGTCAGCCTTTCCTGGACTATATAACAGTACTGAAGGGACCTACATGACACATTTTTGACCTTTTATTTTCTGCTTAAACCTGCAGTGTGTAGAATTTGGGGTTTTATTTCCTAGCAGATTTTGTAGAAAGTAATTATAATATCCATAAGTACATTTAGTTTAGTGCATAATAGCTGAACATTTTTTTTTGAATTATAATTGTTTCCCTTAGAAAGGGTCTCATATATGTCCATATTTCTGAATATTTTGGACCAAGGCCTAGTGCCTCCATCTTGAAAGTGTCATAGTTGGAATGTCATCAGGTGCATTGTTTAAAATTTAGAATTGTTCTTGTCCTTGAAGGCCACTGTAGCTTCTGTTATTGTTTGAAAGCGGCGACTGTGGCTCAATTGATAGAGCGGGTCGGCTGATGATCAAAGGGTTGGAGGTTCGATCCCCGCCCTGCCACCTGTGTCACAGTTGTTGTGTCCTTGGGCAAGACACTTCACCCACCTTGCCTCGTGTGAATGTCGATAGTTAGCCTGCTATCGGTGTATGAATGTGTGTGTGAATGGTAACGTGTAAATGGGAACAGGTCTCCCTTGCAAAAGAGTCTTCGGACTCAATGGGATTTACCTGTATAAATAAAGGTGAAAAAAAAAAAAAAAAAAAAAAAAAGGGTTGGGGCTACCCAGGGAGTGTTGCATTCTAGAACTTTGTAGAACTTTCTTGATGATGTCATATTACACACTTTACCTTTAAGTTGTGATCAATTTAGGTTAATTGACGTTTGGTTTAATTATTCGGGAAAAAAAATGTTAAAAAGTTAAAAAAAATATCGTTCTATTCTTTTCTATATCTTTTTTTTCCCTCACGTTTGACAAAGAAACTGAAAAAAATGGATTAAAGCATTAATGGAAAAGTTACACACTGTAACTTTAAATGATCCTCTGTCGCCAGAAGAAAGGTGGTAGCGAGATGGATATGGCGATCACCCATGTGGTAGCTATCATGCCTCATTGTGCGCTTCTTAGTATATTCATTCATATGAAAAAAGTTACACACTATAGCTTTGATTTGGACAAATTGTATTGGTTTGTTTAAACGATTGCAAGAACAGTCTTGTGCAGATGCTGGTGAATCCTGCATGTAGTTGTGTGCGATACCAGTCTTCCTTATGGAAGCTCTGGTACAAATCTCTGTTGTGATGTCTCTTTTTTTAATATATTCTTGTGTTTATGTCTATATTTATTGTGTGTGTTGTATATGGACCATGAGTCTGCCAATAAAGATGATGATGATGATGATGATGATGATTCACAAAAAAACAAAATTTCCTTTTTGATCTGTCTATTCTTATTCTATATTCTCATTTATTTATTTGTCTCACATTTTCGAGATTTTTAAACTGAGAAATAAAATATAGCCTTTACATGATGTGAAAAAGTTACACACTATAGCTTTTAAATGCTCCCTCCATACTAACCTGTCTCCAGAAGAAAGGCGGTAGCGAGATGGATATGGCGATCACCCATGCGGTAGCTATCATGCCTCATAGTGCGCTTCTTTGTAAATTCATTCATATGAGAAAGTTACACACTATTGCTTTAAATTGATCTATAATGATTTATTTTGGTAAAATTTCCTTTTTAATCACAATCTTTCTATTCTCTTTTATTTATTTATTTTATTTTATTTTATTTTATTTTATTTTATTTTATTTTATTTTATTTTATTTTATTTTATTTTATTTTATTTTATTTTATTTTATTTTATTTTATTTTATTTTATTTTATTTATTTCACATGTTCGTGATTTTTTCTTTTAAACTGAGAAAAAAATATATATATATTATGCATTTCGTGTCAAGTTATTACAGCATACATATCAAAGTTACACACTGTAGCTTTACATGCTCCCTCCGTATAGCCTACTAACCTGTCTCCAGAAGAAAGGCGGTAGCGAGATGGATATGGCGATCACCCATGCCGTCGCTATCATACCCGCCGCGCGCCTCATTGTGCGCTTCTTGGTATATTCCACCGCGTCCGTTATGGCCCAATATCTATCCAGCGCAATTACGCACAGATGCAGAATGGAGGCTGTGCAACATGTAATGTCAGTAGACAGCCAAATGTCACACACAACCTGCCCGAGCGTCCACGTCTGGCTGACGGTGTAGAGCGCGCTTATAGGCATCACCAAGATAGACACTAGAAGGTCCGTAACAGCCAAGGACGCGATGAGAAAGTTTGCCGGTGTGTGCAATTTTCCGCGATTGATAAATAGTCGCGATGACAAAAGCGTTGGAGAGAGTTGTGGCGAGAGTTATGAGCGTTAAGGTCAGCCCGAGACCCGCCTGGAAAGCCACATTATTGTCCTCTTTATTCGCGTCCGTTCCGATGTCGAAACGGTGGCTGGTGAAATTATTGACGACATGGTAGGTGTAGTTTGAGGTGTAGTTGGAGGTTGAGAGGTTGTAATCACCGCCGTAAATGCCGGGCGTAGTTGTTGTAGTAGGAGGTTTTAGCTGGCTGGCATTCTCCATAATAATCTTGCCAACACCACCGCCAACACCACCGCCACCGGACCAGCCTTGCGATTCCAATTGTCTCCCCAGTCAAACCGCGCTGTCATTGAGCGTGTGTTGGAAAGCCGTGGAGATATATCAATCAAACATTCATCCAGCATCCAGTCTCTTGAACAGCCAGAAAAAGAAGCGGCTCCATAGTATGTCTTGCCTGAAAGCAATTTCAGACAAAATCAGACGAGATTTTCTTCCGTAAAAACGAATTGTTTGCCTTCTTTTCTTCATACTAAATCATATCAGTCAAAATCAGCGCTTTTTCCTGTGTTTTTTTATCAATTTGAATATCCAGGAAATAGAAGAAAAAAAACTGGTTTCAATGAAGCCTCATCCACAGTTCTGTATGTGTGAAATGTCCATTATTTTCCACCTGAAATATCACAATCCAGAGTTAAAATTTTAAAATAATTTGTTGGTAGTATTTGCTGCTTGTTTTAGTCCGCTCAGTCTCCTCACAAGTTCCGAGCTGCCGAAGTCTGACTCGCGCTTTTATACCGCCTCTCTCTCTCTCTCTCTCTCCTCTCTCTACTCTTCTCTCTCTCTCTCTCTCTCTCTCTCTCTCTCTCTCTCTCTCTCTCTCTCTCTCTCTCTCTCTCTCTCTCCTCTCTCTCTCTTCCCTCTCTCTCACACACTCTGTGTGTCTCTCTCTGTCTCTCTCTCTTTGTCTCTCTCTCTGCCCCTCTCTCATACTCTCACAATCTCTTCTCTCTGCCTCTCTCTCTCTCTCTCACTCCTCTCTCCTCTCTCCTCTCTCTCTCCTCTCTCTCTCCCTCTCTGTCTCTATCCTCTCTCTCTTCTCTCTCTCTCCTCTCTTCTCACACTCTCTCTCTCCCCTCTGCTCTCTCTCTGTCCTCTCTCCCTCGCCTCTATCTCACACCAATTCAATTCACACGGGCTTCGGGCAAACCTTTTGCGCATACAAAAAACACAAAAATAAATTAAATAAATTATATTGAATAATAAAAAAAATTACAGACACAGAAGAATATAACATTTACTATTATAAATATTTACATATATTTAAATTACAGTTAAAGGTGTAGTCAGTGATTCTGGAGAACGCTTGTTGTCAAAATCAGTGAATATCTCCTCACGATCCACTACCTGACTGTGCATACTGTGTGTGCGCTGTGGAAAAAGTGGTTAGATACACACCCCCTTTGTTCACATACCAGTTTACAGAGCCTAGGCTGTGAATTAACACTGTTTTTTTTGTAATTTTTTTCCCAACTTCTCAGCCACACCATAATTAACTAAATGTATAAAGCATACCTGTAGCTGCTTCAGTCTAAGCTCACCGTGATCTAGTACATTTATCTATTGCTATGCTGTATGTTACTGCTGTTTGTCTAACTTCTGTTGCTATGTTGAATATGTTATTGTTGTCTATGTGTGATTTTACTGGCTATAGTACAGTGTTGTCTTGTTCTCTCCCTCTCCCCTTTCCCCCCAGGAGGTCATTCACCTCCTACCAGGCCATTGCTTAAATAAGACATTGTTTCTTAGCAATTTTTGCCTGTTTAAATAAAGGTTGATGATGATGATGATAATTACACCCACATACATCTAGCCTGTCTCGTAACTGGAGGAGGCAGAAGAATTTTTGAAAAGTTGATGTTAAAAGTTCAACCCAAATATACACCGACTTTTACTCATTCAGTCGAGTGTGAAATTGAGTTTTCAACATGAAGGTCTAAAATAATTCTTCAAACTCTTCCGCTAAAATACATTTTTCTACCGGAGATATTTTTTCAATATTTTTGACAACTATATTAGGGTTCTTTTTCTTCTTGAGTTCAGGCTACCATCGGTCTCTATCAGTGAACACTGTCATGGAATTGAAGTACCAACCTTTAAAAGATGAGAATTTAGTCAATTAATACGAGCTGACACAATATTTAAATACAAAATTGATCTTGCCTCTTGCTTTTATATCCGCCGCATCCCCGTTTGTTTTCATGTGGAGGCTTCGTCGATGTGACGTCACTTCACGTGCGCACTGGATTGTGGGTCAGAATCGCCCCAAATAGGATGCAGTTTTCAACACTAACAATCTTGGCCGGAGGAAGTAGGACATCCGGGTCTTTCTAACCATCCTAAATCTGGCCACAAGAATCGGGACATCCTAAATCTTTTTTCTACCATACTATATAGTAGAAAGTATGCGATTCGGAACGCAACCTATATAAATGTCTCTCACATACTGAAACTCTGTGTTCCCATGAAAGCGTCCCCTGGGTCTTAGTGCCCCGGGGATTCAGCAGACAGGCCAGCGGAGCCCATTTATACTGGCACAGACAAATGACTGTTTCAGCACCACGGATAGTTCCCTGACCCGAACACACACACAGACACAGAAATTAAAAATGCCTTTCCAGCTTGTTTTTAAGAAGAACATGTCTCATAAATCAGACAATGATCAACATATGAACAAATCCTTCTGTAATAACCTTCAGAATAGTGCTGAGAATGATTATGGAAAGTTTAGTTGATGTAAGTGCTTTAGAAGTTGAGCTTTTTGGTTCAGAGTATTGAAGAAAAAAACTAATGTTGAGATAATGGCCGTTAAAGATGGTTGTATAGGAGAAATATACAGACGCAAACAGACAAGGTTTAGTCAAAATAAACACCTTAATGTACATTTTGAACCTCCCAATTATACTAATAAGAAAGTTTAAAAGGAAGTTAATAGAGTGAAATGTTTGCCTATAGGCTACTGTCCTAGTTTGCCTTTTTCTCTAAAACAAAGTAAACATTAATTGTTCAGGAGAAATATCCAGACGCAAACAGACAAGGTTTAGTCAAACAAACACCTAAAAACTTACTTATTTATCCTAATAAGAAAGTTAATAGAGCGAAAGTTTGCCTATACTGTCCTGGTTTCCCTCTGTCTCTCAAACAAAGTTAAATAGTTCATTGTCAGTCAGTGGTTGTAGAGTCAATATTTACCGTGCGTTCAGGAAGCGGCGATGCGTGAAGTCTCATCATATACACACACAACACACACACACACACACACACACACACACACACACACACACACACACACACACACACACACACACACACACACACACACACACACACACACACACACACACACAACACACACACACACACACACACACACACACACCTCTCTCCAATTATCAAAGCAATCAAACCTGAATACACGCCGTGCCTCTGGAAGGTGTTGATTGAAACAGTGACTCATCACAATATGCTGTTGATTATCTCATTGTTTGTTCACACAGATATCACATTTTAAAGCTAAAGTGCGTAACTTCTGTGGCCCCCCTATCCCCCCCCATGAGGAATTCTTACTACTCTTTTTCAGACATGTTAAATTGGTTAAATAATTTTTTTGGAATTGATCTATTTTGGGTCATTTGTTCACAAAAAACAAAATGTTATTATTTTTTTTAAATTTAAATTATACTTTATTTATATATTTTCTCACATGTTAGAAAGGAAGAAAATATATTTGGTGTTAAAGCTAGAGTGCGTAACTTCTGTCGCCCCCCCCCCATGAGGAATTCTGAGAAATTACAACAACACTGTCGGTGCATCGCCATCTACATGAGGTAAAGCCTTCAGTGATGGCACATGGATTTTATACCTTCTGCTGTACGTCCAGGTTTTTTCTGAGCAGTGGAATCAACAGCTGAAACATTTCTTGGGCTCTTCTTGAGGATTTTTCTGAGCTCCTGCACCAGTGTCGCGGGGTGGGAGGGGGGGCACCAGTTTGTAAACGCTGCCATACTGAGAAATACAGAGAGAGTTTTGTGGAGCAGATAGGATTAATCAAACTTCGTGTCAACTCGTTCGGCGATGGCTTGAATGTAACCGACATTCATTTATATGAAAAAAGCTACGCGCTTTAGCTTTAAAGCCAAGTATTTTCATGACACATTTCTTACTGTAGCAGATTTGAACAAACAAACATTGCCAGTGAAAGGTGTGTGTGTGTGTGTGTGTGTGTGTGTGTGTGTGTGTGTGTGTGTGTGTGTGTGTGTGTGTGTGTGTGTGTGTGTGTGAGTGTGTGTGTGTGTGTGTGGTGTGGTGTTGTGTGTGTGTGTGTGTGTGTGTGTGTGTGTGTGTGTGTGTGTGTGTGTGTGTGTGTGTGTGTGTGTAAGTAACATCAGATAAAAAAAAGTCACCCATAAAAAAACATCAAATGCAGGGGTAGGCAATTGTCAAGGGCCCTGTATGCTACCAAGGGCCCCAAACTTATTTTTCAAGTTGCCTTTCAAGTACCTTAGCTAAAGCGGTGTGTGTGTGTGTGTGTGTGTGTGTGTGTGTGTGTGTGTGTGTGTGCGCGTGTGTGTGTGTGTGTGTGTGTGTGTGTGTGTGTGTGTGTGTGTGTGTGTGTGTGTGTGCGCGTGTGTGTGTGTGTGTGTGTGTGTGTGTGTGTGTAGGGAGTTTGGAAATGTGTCTATAGTTATTAACCACCATGGGATTGGAAGGCAGACAGTTATTTTTATTCTGCATTGAACGTGTAAACAAACATTTTGAATTAATGATGATGATGTGTGTGTGTGTGTGTGTGTGTGTGTGTGTGTGTGTGTGTGTGTGTGTGTGTGTGTGTGTGTGTTCGTGTGTGTGTGTGTGTGTGTGTGTGTGTGTGTGTGTGTGTGTGTGCGTGCGTGTGTGTGTGTGTGTGTGTGTGTGTGTGTGTGTGTGTGTGTGTGTGTGTGTGTGTGTGTGTGTGTGTGTGTTGTGTGTGTGTGTGTGTGTGCGTGTGTGTGTGTGTGTGTGTGTGTTAATGATGACAGTAGGCGGAGTGAACTGACAAACCGTTGGGATGATCGGAGGAGGAGCTGGGCTTGATGATGTTGATTTCAAAACTTTAGAATTAGAACTAGGACATTTACACTTGTTGATTTTAATTCTCTTTCTGTAAACAAAGTGAACTTACAGTGTGCTGCTGTGTACTACTAACGTCCTACTCATACTAAAAGCCCCACTAACGTCCTACTCATACTAAAAGCCCCACTAATGTCCTACTCATACTAAAAGCCCCACTAACGTCCTACTCATACTAAAAGCCCCACTAACGTCCTACTCATACTATACTGTATTGTTGGGTCTGGTGTGTATCATCTTCCTCTTGACAATAGTCCATAGTTTCTCTATGGAGTTCAGGTCAGGAGAGTTGTCTGGCCATTCATGCAGAGTAATACCATGGTCAGTCAACCAGTTACCAGTGGTTTATGGTACCGTGGGCAGGTGCCAAGTCTGATACACGATGACCCAACAATACAGACGAGCTGAAGGCCACATCAAAGCAACCTGGGCTTCCATAACACCTCAGCAGTGCCACAGGCTGATAGCATCCATGCCACACCGCATTTAGGCAATAATTTGTGCAAAAGGGGCCCAAACCAAGTACTTAGTACATATGCATGATTATACTTTATAGAGGGCCGACATTTCTGTATTTAAAATCCTTTTTTTATTGATTTTAATAGGCTATTCTAATTTTCTGAGATTTTGAATTTGGGGTTTTCATAAGCTGGAAGCCATAATAATCACAATTAGGCCTATAACAAATAAAGGCTTGAAATATCTCACTTTGAATGTAATGAGTCTATATAATATATTAGTTTCACCTTTTAAGTTGAATTACTGAAATAAATGAACTTTTGCACGATATTCTAATTTTTTGAGTTTCACCTGTATGTACGTGTGTGTGTGTGTGTGTGTGTGTGTGTGTGTGTGTGTGTGTGTGTGTGTGTGTGTGTGGCCTCTCATGAAAATGTCATTCAGGAAACTCTCTAAAAGGTTAACAAATCAGTTTATGCAAATTCTGACAATTTGCAGTGAATTAGACCGACCAGTAGTTTGACCCAGACAGGCAATGACATTATGAATACGTCCGTCAGATCATAAATAAATGAAAAATGCCAAAAAGAAAAATCACTAGAATCTCGAATATAGTCTAATCTCATGATGCTCCAGCTCTCTGTATTTTTTACTCTATATTTAAACCTGCAGTGTGTAGAATTTTGGGTTTTATTTCCTAGCAGATTTTGTAGAAAGTAATTATAATATCCATAAGTACATTTAATTTAGTGCATAATAGCTGAAAAATAAATGTTTTAATTATTTTTTCCCCCTTTGAAAGGGTCTCATATATGTCCATATTTCTGCATATTTTGGACCAAGGCCTAGTGCCGCCATCTTGAAAGTGTCATAGTTGGAATGTCATCAGGTGCATTGTTTAAAAATTAGAATTGTTCTTGTCCTTGAAGGCCACTGTAGCTCCTGTTATTATTCTAAAGGGTTGGGTTACCCAGGGAGTGTTGCATTCTAGAACTTTCTAGAACTTACTTGATGATGTCATATTACACACTGCACCTTTAAAACTAAACAATACCATTTTTTGTATATTTGTTAAACTCATGTAAAATTAAATATGGGCAAATTAAAAATAAAAAATAAATCTAATTTTAAGAATATTATTATTATTATCACATTATACTTTTGCCAGTACCATATTGACCAATGGAGAAAATATATTTTTACTTTTTAATAGCCTATCTATCCATCAAAATATATCCATCCATAGAAATACCCATTTTTGGGCAGTCTATCTATCTATCTATCTATCTATCTATCTATCTATCTATCTATCTATCTATCTATCTATCTATCTATCTATCTATCTATCTATCTATCTATCTATCTATCTATCTATCTATCTATCTATCTATCTATCTATCTATCTATCTATCTATCTATCTATCTATCTATCTATCTATTATCTATCTATCTATCTATCTATCTATCTATCTATCTATCCATCCATCCATCCATCCATCCGTCCGTCTGTCTCTATCGGCAGGTGGCACATTTCACTGTAACACGTGGTGATACCTACGCCACCGAAGCTACATTAGCATAAGTAGCATCTTTAAAAACTTCACTTCTGTTCAACTTTAAATGTGGAATTAACGGAGCGACAGAGCTTGAAAATGGACAGTCAACAGAACCGGTCAAAAGGTAATTACTCGCTGAATAAGTTTGACACACCAGCTAACGGGAATGGGTTGAAGTGGCGTTAACATTACAAAATAAAATGTGTTGTGTTGTTGAAGCTAGCAGTCGTTAGCTAACGTTAGCGGCTAGCTTTAGTTTGACAGGTTGATTCAAAGTAGAAATACCCATTCATAGCCAGTCTATCTATCTATCTATCTATCTATCTATCTATCTATCTATCTATCTATCTATCTATCTATCTATCTATCTATCTATCTATCTATCTATCTATCTATCTATCTATCTATCTATCTATCTATCTATCTATCTATCTATCCAAAGTTTTTTATTGATTTCTAAACATTTATTTGTGACAAGAAAGTTATTTAGAAGGTTATTTTAGCGACGGTGCTGTCTTCAATATAACTTAGCAATCAAACTATATTGTTACTAAACTTTGCATTACACTTATGTGGAGATATTGACAATACCGGTATAATAAACTAGCTAGCTATAATTTTATAGTTTAGTCTTGCATCATTTTGGGCACTTAAAAACGTGAGAATGGTTTTTGACTTTGATTATTTTAGTAATATAAGTGTTTTGTGTATTTAACAGTTGTTTAGTAAACATAATTATTTTATTAGGAAGCTTTTAAAGGTACAGGCAATTTTGTTTTAACTAAATTGTTGTGTATTTTTTGACCAGCTTGCCTTGAAACCAATTATAAACCAAATGTTGGGTCTACAACTTATGATTATTTAAAAAAAATATATATATATTCCTGAATTAGTTGATTAATTTGGTGATCTACAAAATATCAGAAAATAGTCCAATGTGATATCTTCTAATTCTCCAACCATCAGTAGGCCACTAAACTATTACTGTTACTAACCGTATTGATAAAGCTGTTTTACTGGCACATACTATGAGTGTGTAAGTAACAGAAATTGATTGGTAAAAATGAAGGTGATGAAATTGCATGTGAATTGATCAATTTAAAGATGTAGTCATTGGCTTGTTGTCAAAATCCCTTTTTGTCAAAATCAGTGAATATCTCCTCATGATCCACTACCTGTCTGTACTGTTTGTGAGCTGAAAATACACTCCAGTGTCAATACTGTGCACAGCCTAGGCTCTGTAAACGGGCATGTTGCTAGCTATGGTCGGCCCCTTTCTTAACATACCAGTTTACAGAGCCTAGGCTGTGTATTACCACTGGATTTTTTTCTAACCACTACACCATGAGCGCACAGCATGTTTTTTTTTAACCTAAAACATATTTTGTTTTATTATAGGAGGGAGCCATGTAGAATGGTTCCGCACACACTCACTCACTCTCTCACACACACACACACACACACACACACACACACACACACACACACACACACACACCTCAATTGATCTCTCGAGTATAAATAAAGGTTAAATGAAAACGAAATTAATTTTATTTTGTGTTTTTTTTTCTTTCCGTTTTATCCTAGGAGGGAGCCAGAAAGAATACTTCATCACCAAAGCTAAAGTAGCCTTAGCCATGTCTATAATAAAGACCCGGCCAGCTGGTTTGACTGGCAGACAGTACGCAGAGCTACTGGGGCGACAACTGAAGAGTCGAGATGAAAACTGGAAGAAGAAAGCAGAAGAACTACAAATGGAGGTGTTGAAACTACAACAGGAAAAACTGCTGAACAAAGCGGCCGCAGATACTAAGAAGACTACAACGATGGAGGCTACTGCTTCAGGTTCAGGTAAGGGCATTTAACACACATGCACACACGCACAGACAGACAGACAGCAGGCAGGCAGGCAGGCAGGCAGGCAGGCAGGCAGGGAGGCTCGCTCTCACTCACTCACTCACTCACACTCCTTGAAAATGATGGAAAAGTGTTTCAATTTTACTCTAAGAAGGTTGTATAAACCCTGTTACTGGAGCCAAGAATATCACACACACACACTCACACTCTCTCACACTCACACACACACACACTCGCACACACTCACACCTCTCACACATACACACACACTCACACTCTCTCACACTCACACACACACACACCGCACACGGTTGTATAAACCCAGTTATTAGAGATAAGAATATCCCAGGCATCATCCCTCACATGGAGAGGACAGTTTCTCCCTGACATGAGTTTTCACACACACTGAGAACCCTGAAAAGGCTGCTAATGATCTCACAGACACACTCACACACACACACACACACACACACACACACACACACACACTGACAGACACACTCACACGGAGAGACACACAGACACACACACACACACAAGGGCTGTAAACTAACTTTTTGGCTCACCTGCCAAGGGGACCGGTAGATGAAAGAATCTACCGGCCAAGTACATTTTTTACCGGCCAAATAATAAATATAATATGATATAAATGTCAATTAGTCCATGCACTTGGTAAATAGCTGGAGGCCGTGTAGTCCCGACAGGTTTTCCTTGCTAACATTGTGTGAGTGTGTAATACTTAGGCTGAAACATCCCTAGATATAACCGCAGCAAATCAGTGTGAAAACCAATTGTTTTTAAGCTGGAGTCAGTGATTCTGGAGAACGCTTGTTGTAAAAAAAAAATCACTTTTTTTTTCCAAATCAGTGAATATCTCCTCATGATCCGCTACCTGTCTAACCCTAACCCTGTGCACTGGGAGAGAAAAAAATCCAGCGTTAATACACAGCCTAGGCTCAAAATAACGATTGATTTGATAAACAAAAATTCCTCCGGTCAGTGTCCTTTGTCTTACAAAAAATGATTTTTATTACAGAATTGGCTCTAGGCAGCAAAAGCACCAGCACAAAATAGACTTGTGTGTTTTTATTATAGTCAAAATGAATATTTCCAGCCGGCATAAACACACTTTCAATAATGTCAAAGGTCACAGTCTCTCTCTCTCTCTCTCTCTCTCTCTCTCTCTCTCTCTCTCTCTCTCTCTCTCTCTCTCTCTCTCTCTCTCTCTCTCCTCTCCTCAGTCATTTACATACATTCACATTTCAGTGATTTTCTGCCCTTAAGGGAACGGGTCTTAATGCTAATGTTTTATTCTGTACTTAGCTTACAGTGCTCGTCCGCAGGCAGTGTCAAGAAAATACTGCTGAGGTGTTTTAAATAATAATACGAAAGCGTGGGGCCATAGTTATGACAAATTCAGTCAATTTTATTCATAGGCTACAGCCAAGTATACGGATAATACTTTTGCCCAAAAGGTGTTTTACAAATCAGTACAGCATATGATTACTAGACCCTGGATTAAGATAGGGGAAACAATTCTCTCTCTCTCTCTCTCTCTTCTCTCTCTCTCTCTCTCTCTCTCTCTCTCTCTCTCTCTCTCTCTCTCTCTCTCTCTCTCTCTCTCTCTCTCTCTCGAAAAGCCTTAAAAGGTGGAGTCAGTGATTCTTTAGAACGCTTGTTGTCAAAATAACTTTTTGACCAAGTGTGTGCGTGTGTGTGTGTGTGTGTGTGTGTGTGCACGCGCAGTATAATTGTTTTTTAAACCAAATTTTTCTGTTTAAAAAAAAAAAAATCTCCCAGATCTTGACGAGACGATGGTGGATGGCTCTATGGATCTGTTCGGCCCTTGGAGTGCAGCTAACAACAACACAGACCCTCAATCAAACAACTCAGACACACCTGAACTACTACTTTTACTACAACCGGACCCCCAGCCTACTACCTCCATCCTACCCCCTTCACAACCGCCTATCCTACCCCCAATTCAGGCACCGATTCCAGCCACTTATCAGGGCAATCCTGCCGGGAGCACCATGCTTCCACACGTGCAGTTTCTCCAGTCCATGTGCGCGTTACACAGAGTAGAAGGTAAGGAAAAGGTAAGAAAGAAGAGGCCTCGCTGAATCACTGACTTCTTAAAATCATAATTCTTAAAGCTATAGTGCGTAACTTCTGTCGCCCCCCCCCCATGAGGAATTCTGAGTAATTACAACAACACTGCTCTACGTCCAGGTTTTTTTCTTAATAGTCGAATCTGAAACTGAAACATTTCTTGGGATTTTTCTGGTGTAAACTCGTTTGGCGATGAGTGGAATGTAGCAAACGTTTATTTATTTATATGAAAAAGTTACGCACTGTAGCTTTAAAACACATTTTTATAAACTTCAACATGCTTTTACGTCACCTTTTTAATTATTGAATCGTGATATTTTTATTTAAATGTTTATCCTATTATATGTTATCCTTGTACATTTTGTTTATAGTGTATGCTTGTCATCACTGTAAATTACTCAGTGTCTTTTGAGTGAAAATTAATTAATTATTAATTGATTGATTGATTGATTGATTGATTATTTATTTCTTATTATTCTTGCAGAAGTGAGTGAGCGTGGGGTGGAGACTCTGTGGTTTAGCCCTGATGGTAACACAGAGTCAGTGATGGAGGATTCAGTGTGTCAGCTGCTTCAGTCTGTGCTGGAGGCCTGTAGGAACCCCCCTCCCCTGGGACCCCCGGACCTCATACTGCAGGTAGGGCTGTGACACACTGACAAGGAATAGTGTATCCATGTTTTTTGTGGGATTTTGCCCGGTGGTAGAGCGGGTCGGCCAATGATCGAAGGGTTGGCGGTTCGATCCCCGCCCTGCCGCCTGTGTCATAGTTGTTGTGTCCTTGGGCAAGACACTTCACCCACCTTGCCTCGTGTGAATGTCGATAGTTAGCCTGCTATCGGTGTATGAATGTGTGTGTGAATGGTAACGTGTAAATGGGAACAGGTCTCCCTTGTAAAAGAGTCTCCGGTCTCAATGGGATTTACCTGTAGAAATGAAGGTTAAAAAAACAAAAAGATTAATGTTAAGATGTAAATACACATCTCCCCCCCCCCCCTGTACAAAAAAAGCATCAGTACATTCCATCAGCATTGTTCACGTTGCAGGTTTATCGGTTGGTGTGATATATGTCCATAAACTATCCGCTAGATATTTATATATAATTTAAGATAACCCCCCCTCATTCCCTCCCTCCCCCCTCCACCCCTCTGTAGGCATGGAGGAGGGCGAAGCGAAGTGCAGTGTCCTTATTTTGAGTTTAAAATGGCAGAGGGTATCATACTGTATGGAATGTAAAAAGCCCACTGAGGCAAATGTCTACAGTAATTGTGATATTGGGCTATACACATTTTTTAAATTTTTTTCATTTAACTTTTTTTTATCCTCGAGAGACCAATTGAGGGGTGACCCTCATTTACAATGACGTCGAGTTCAAAAAATTCAAAGGAAAAACAACAATACATAAACAATATTCAATGCAAATACATCAAATACACAACAACAGGTGAAGAGAAAAAAAGCAATTGAAACATTTACATAGTGGTGAAGAGTGGCAGCAATTAAAATTAAATGGGTGAAAGTACAATATAGCCTAATTAAAACAGTTACAGGTAGAGTTTGGCAGATATAAAACTGAAATACCCCCCCCCCCCCACCCTCCTGTAGGCTTGTATTACGTCTACAGTTCCCACCATCTCTACCATTGTGTCCTTGAGCAAGACACTTAACGATATATTAACCCCCCTCCCCCCCCAGGCGTGCCAGGTGGCTCTGCGGGCCATGGATCTGTTCTGCTCTCAGAGACTTCCCTCCCCAGGGTTCAGGAGCCGAGTGGAGGAACCTCTGAAGCAGCTGACTGGCCTGCTGCTGCACGGGACACAGAGCAACAGGGTGAGGCTAACGCACGCAGGCTCACACGCTAAGCCACGCACGCACTCACTCACTCACTGTCTCACTCACTCACTCACTCACTCACTCACTCACTCACTGTCTGTCTCACTGTCTCACTCACTCACTCACTCACTCACTCACTCACTCACTCACTCACTCACTCACTCACTCACTCACTCACTCACTCACTCACTCACTCACTCACTCACTCACTCACTCACTCACTCACTCACTCTCTTGTGGTTTGTCAGTAAATAGGAAAGTGTTCCTAATTGCCTGTATAAATAAAGGTGGAAGAATATGAATATATACATCATTGGGGAGCAGTGTTAAAGGTCATACATTATGCTACAGTTAAGTTTTTTCCCACATTAGTATGGGTCTTTATTTATTTTATAGAGAGAAAAGATTTTGACTAAAAGTTTTTTTTTTATTTTTTTAAGATATTTATTTTGGGCATATTTTATGCTTTATAGATTAGTGTAGAGACAGAGTGAAATAGGGCAGAGAGGGAGTGACATGCAGAGAACGACACAGGGTGGGAATCGAACCACGTCCGCTGCTGCCGAGGCCATGGGGGACGCTCCTACTCACTGACTAAGGGCGCCCCTATTTTGACTAAACAGTTGACTACAATCTAATCGACTTAAAGCACATGATTTGCTAATAAAACTATGATGAAATTTGGTTTTCGTTAATGAAGAAGAGACCAAAATGTTAGTTGGGTCGGCTATCAAACATTCAAAATACTGAATATTTTCCCTAAAGTTGTTGATTACTAAAACCATAAAGGATAAAAATTACTTAAAAACCTACAAGCATTTCATCAGCTAAACATTTCTATCTAAAGATTTTGGCAATATTAACACTGGGGATTTTTGCATGCACACAATAGTATAACAATACTAGTAATTTGGCTGTGTTTGCCACACACAGTTTAAACAGCTAAACTAAAGGGAGTAATTTTGGCTTTTTGGATCACATAAAAAAAAAAACGATGTTGCAAAAATCGGTAACAACTCCTCTGATCTTTTTCTCCAAAAACAAATTAGATTAGAAATTAAACTTGTATTTTTATGAGATCAATAGATATAAAAAATCTCCATATTATGCTACTGTTGCATAATTTATCATACTTATTAACATAACTGGTCGACAGCCATATTTGCATATGTTTAGTACTAATGTGTGAACTTGCTGTAAATAATTAAGTGCCCTTGGACCTTAGTGCTTGTTCAACATCAGCTCAGATAAGTAAATCTGTCATAATCACTTTTGCTCAGTTGTTGATGAAGCACAAAGTAGTTTTTTAGATTAAAACAAACCACAAGTAGAAATAACAAAAAAATGTGGCTATTAAAGCTGGGGTGGAGGATTTGGGGAGAAAATGGCAGTTGGGATAGAGAGATTCGAATCCAAATACCTCAACCGCTCCACTTGTTCTCTTTGGTCCCTCCCCTATGGTCCCTCCCTGACACTGCTCTACACCAACAAAGTCGTGCCAAAGTGAATGGACAGTCCCAAACAGCCAATAAGAGACAGAGAATCGGAACCTCGCTCTGATTGTTCAAATGTACAGCTCATGTTAACTTTGAGCAATCGGAAATCATATACCCCAGCTTTAAAACGTTTTCATCTGCCGAATTCATGAAAATAAAATATAATAAAATGATAATAAAATGAATAACACAACATGATTAAATATAGAGAAAAAATTGAAGAAAGTTTTAATAGGTGCAAGGACACAATTAAACCAAAAAAAAATTAAGAGACCACTCCAAATGTTCAGTGTCTCTCGTTTCGACTATTTATAGGCATATGTTTGAGTAGAATGAACATTTTGGTTTTATAATATAAACTACTGACAACATTTCTTCCAAGTTCAAATAAAAACATTATGATTTAGAACACTTCCATTAGGTAATCTAGAGATGAAGATTTCAGAAAAATCCAGACTGGTCTCTTAATTTTTTTCCATAGCTGTAGGTGGAGGGACACAAATAAAAAAAAAACGTTTCTTTGTAAATATTACTGTGATGTCACAGTAAAAGACATCACAGTAATATTTACAAAGTAATTTTTTTTTTTAACCCTATATTTCTCTTTCTGTGATGTCACGAGAAGGAGAAATATAGGGTTAAAAAAAACCACTCTTTCTGCCTTTTCTCAGGCTAGGATGAACCGATTTCAATTTTTTTCGCACATTTATACTACATAGGATCTCAGAATTCAATACACCTTCATATTCAAACCGGTGCAGTAGGATTGTGGCCTAACTCACATGGGATAAGTTTTATCAGGGGAACCTCTGTCTTCAATTTCGTCACCATAATAAATCATTGACACAGTGGATTTCTCTGGAACTTAATTAATTCACATTGTCTTTGTGACTGTGGACGCTTCCCTCGGGTAAGATTAGTCCTTTGCAAATTGGCCTTAAGAAGCTTATGTGACAGTCACAGTGCAAAATACACAACACCCAGTTTCCCCCTGTGTATCATTAAGTTTGATTTATATTTTATTGTATCAAGGAAAGACAGGATAATGGTCTTGTGTAAAAATATGTGTTGACTCAGCTTAAGGGAGTACTTCACCCATACGGAGCCGGCGTTCTATCATTATAAAATCACTATTATAATATAATGAATGAGGTATTTTTCTTCTCCTTGGCCCAGCTGTCCTGTTAATCCTAACCCTACTTTACTGTGTAAATCACACATGGAAAATGTAGGGTTAGACAGGAGAGACCATGAAACACTCTTTCTGCCTTTTCTCAGGCTAGGATGAAACCGATTTTAATTTTATTGGCACATTTATAATAGGATCTCGAGTTCAATACACCATACACCGGTGAAGTAGTGCTTTAAGCCTCCAGTTTTCACAATGTTTAACAATACACTTTTTTTTTGCAATGATCCACTCTTAAACTAAACGAGATTTGATTAAAAATTTTTTTTAATCTCCAAGTTAAGGGCTTTTTTACTATTTTTTAGGCTATGTTATGGTGAATGAGCAGGTGTCGTTTTATAATTAAACCACTGGCAACATTTGCTACCAAATTACACAATAAAAATGATTTATTTGAATTTGATGTACAGTAAATTAGAGAGGGATAATGCGAAAGAAAATTCCAATGGCCTCTTGCAAATTGACATTACATCGGGGCTGTATGTATTATTTGAGAGGGGATATGCGAAAAGACAAATTTTCAATGTGGAAAAAAAAAAAAAAGGCCAGCAGCAGATAATTTATTTTATTTGTGTTGCGATGACCTTTATTTTTATTTATTTTAATGTTTTAATTTTTTAATTTGTATTTTACAATTTTTATATCCTGGCACTTTATCTTTTGAGCACTTTGTCTCCACAGTGTTTTGTGTTCATTGTTGTTTTGTTTTGTCATGTGGGTTAAACCACTTCTCCTGGTGTGAACAAATTTGCCCTCGTGGGACATTTAATAAAAATCTTGAATCTTGAATCTCTTGCAAATTGACTAATAAAGAAACACTTGGATGGGTGCATTTCTCATGACAAGGCCTCGGCAGCTTGGCAATGTGGATGTAAGTGATCCTCAGTTGACGCTGAAGAAGTCTTCCCATCTGGCCCTTAGTAAACAATCTCACAGAGAATGGCTCACACAGCTAAGATGGCTGCAGGCAATTCTCTCCCCCCTTTGGCAAAATTCCCCTTCTTCTATTTTCACTGAAATGTATTGAAATATGTCTGGCCCATGATATGAAATCGTCTATTCCAGACTCAAACATCGAATTACAACAAATACATTGGTATGTGTATTTTTTTCTTTTCTTTTCTGAGCAAGGCCTGGCCAAAATGGCAGCAGCTAGAATGAATAAAATACAAGACAAGAAGAAAGCACAGACATGAGAAAACAGAGACAAATACATTTCAGTGGGTGAAAAAGAAGAGCAGTTTTCAGACAATGATAAAGTGCTAATCAGTGAAACATTGACACACTCCAAAATTCGCCATTTAAAAAAACATGTGAGCCGAGTTTTAAAATCATTCACAGTGATATTCAGAGTTCTTGTAATTTGAGTGTTTTTTGTAAAGTGTTCCAGGCGGAGGGAGCAGAGTACATGAAAGCCCTCTTCCCAAACTCAGTACGAGTTCTGGGGACAGAGGTGGAAAGAAAGTCCAGAGAGCGTAAACTGTATGATGGATTTGATTTAAAAGTGAGGTATGTGCAGAGATATGAGGGGAGTAGTCCAGTAATTGCTTTGTAAATGAAGGTGTACCAGTGAAGCAGTGTATTGCTTAGGTAATGCTTAATCAGAATGTAATGAGTGAGAAAGGTTAGTGTTAACTGTAATTATTATTATGGGGCGGCCGTGGTGAAGTGTGTAGGGCGGTTCGGTCGTCCACTGGGTTACAGGGTCGGTGGTTGGATCCCCCGTCTCCCCGCCACATGTCCAAGTGTCCCTGGGCAAAGAGACACTGAACCCTACATGTCTCCTGATAGTTAGCTTGCACCCTGCGTGGTAGCTGCTGCTGCTGCTATCGGTGTATGAATGCGTGTGTGAATGGGTGAATGTGCCTAAAACATTGTAAATCGCTTTGGGTCTGTGAAAAACTAGGGAAAAGAGCTTTATAAGTCGATTACTTACACCATTTTATAATTTTAAAGGGCACTAATCTAATAGTCTTAGATTAAAATGTGATGAATAAAACATCCGATCGTTGAAGCTTTAATTCGTTCTGAATTCAATTTACTTAATGTTGCATAGGCAGGTCCTCACAGAGTCAGACATTTTTCAAGTGGTGGCTTTAGGGGGTCCTGAGAATTGCTGTAATTTTTAGGTATGTACAGCGCTGGAAAAAATGAAGAGACCACTCCAAATGTTCAGTGTCTCTCGTTATACTATTTATTAGGCATATGTTTGAGTAGAATGAACGTTTTGGTTTTATTCTATAAACTACTGACAACATTTCTACCGAATTCCCCCAGAAATATTGTCATTAGGAGCATTTTCAATAAATAATGTAGAGATGAAAATTTAAGAAAAATCCAGACTGGTCTCTTAATTTTGTTCCAGAGCTGTACCAGTTTAGTAAGCTACTATATAGTTACAAAACACACACAAACACACACACACACACACACACACACACACACACACACACACACACACACACACACACTTTACCTCATAACTTCAGGATATGGCCACTGATGCATACAAACACACGGAAAAACAGATCATATGAATTAATTTAATTTATGTTTTTCTTTAACCTTTATTTATACTCGAAAGATCAGTTGAGTCGTGACCCTCATTTACAATGATGTCGAGTCAAACAAATGCAAACCAAAAACAACAATAGATACACAAGACACAATGCAAAATACATCAAATACACAACAACTGATAAAGACACACAATTTTAACATTTAGACAGAGATTTAGAATGGCTGGAATTTATATAAAATTGGTAAAAGTACAATATAGCCTAATTAAAACAGTTACAGGTAGAGTTTGGCAGATTTAAGATAGTTTGTTTAAATTGGTTAAAGGATATGATGGCATTCATTTTAATTTGTTGCTGTAAGCTGTTCCAGGAGTCAGGGGCACTGAAGCTAAAAGTTGTCTTTTTCCCATTTCCGAATACAGCAGCATCCAAAAATGTGCCACCAGAAAAACATAGCAAAATGGAATTATAACCAGTTTAATCAGGGGCTGGGGGCAGGATTAACTAAGAAAACTGGGACCACCATTTTAACAAAAACAAAACAGTGCTCCGAGTCGTAAACACTGTCTTTAACAGCCGTAGAAAATAGCACAATTCAATGGACTAGTTGTGTTAGGAAGCCCATTAATGTAGACCCACAAAGCAAAGCCAGTAGCGTTTAGAAATGCGATGTTGCTGTGCTTGAGGTTATGAATATACATCTCTGGAAATAATGAAGAGACCACTCCAAATTATCAGTGCCTCTCGTTTTACTGTTTATAGGCATATGTTTGAGTAAAATTAACATTTTGGTTTTTATTCTATAAACTACTGACAACATTTCTACCAAATTCCCCAAAAATATTGTCATTAAAGAGCATTTTACTAAGTACATACATGCCCATCAATGTAGGCCCACAAAGCAAAGCCAGTAGCGTATAGGAAGGCAGTGTTGGGGGGTTGATCGTGGTGTAGTGGTTAGACCCCCCCTCCTCAATAGAGTCTCAGTCCTCTTCACAGCAGACCCGGGTTAGAATCCAGCCCGGGTCGTTCTCTGCATGTCATTCCCCCTCTCCGACACATTTCATCTCTCCAAATCTGTTGAATAAAAATGAAAAATGCCCAAAAAATTATCTTAGAAAAATGCAGTGTTGTTTTGTTGTGAAATTAGCAGTAGAGTTAGCTGTTTGGGAGAGAGCAGAGACATATACAGATAAAAACAGTGGCTTTCTTGCCCGCCGAAAAGCGAACCGGTTCTTAGAAGGTTCGCTTGTTGACTCTAAAACGAAATTTGCGCTGTTAGAAAAGCAACTATGGGTTGCGTTCCGAATCACGTACTCTTTCTTTTTTCTATTCTACATACTACATCCGACGATAAAAAGAATCTGCTTATGATGCAGTAGGCATACTATTGGGACATACTTTTACTCTCTTATTTCATCATAACATTGTTTTCATATGGAGGCTTCGTCGATGTGACGTCACTTCACGTGCGCACTGGATTGTGGGTCAGAATCGCCCAAATAGGATGCAGTCTTCAACACTAACAATCTTGGCCGCATGAAGTAGGACATCCGGGTACTTCTAACCATCCTAAATCTGACCACAAGAATCGGGACATCCTAAATCTTTTTTCTACCATACTATATAGTAGAAAGTATGCGATTCGGAACGCAACCATGGTTATCCCGCCATTACCTCACCCCTCTGGAATCAGAAAACAGTTTCATACTGTGTTGTTGATGACCCATGAATATATACATAGACATCTGTCCCCAACATGTAGCACAAGAATGGTTTATTGAAGGAAACTGATTCTAGAAACATTGAATTGAATTCTGACAAGCTGTATCCAGTAGGGGATTGCTGGATAAGACATGAGAAACACGCACGCACCACTCATGCTCACCAATATCTGAAGTGGCCCGAGGCGTATTGTATTTATGCATTGAACTCACTCACTCACTCACTCACTCACTCACTCACTCACTCACTCACTCACTCACTCACTCACTCACTCACTCACTCACTCACTCACTCACTCACTCACTCACACTCTCTCTCTCTCTCTCACTCACTCACTCACTCACTCACTCACTCACTCACTCACTCACTCAACACACACACAGACATTATGTAGTATTCCAAGGCAGTAAGAAAATTGACAAGCAGAAGCAGAATGGCAGTTGACGTCATCTTGAGTGGTTGAAATTCCTTTGCCCATCTGTGCGTTCCATTCCGATTCCCGCATTACAATATAAACATGACATTCAAGCAGCTTCCTGACAGACAGCGAGAGCATCCGTAAACCTATAGATTCATTGAAATGCCATTCAGCGACTTGACAGCATGCACCTGTTATCATCTCTGCCGGCTTTCTCTTGACTGCCAAGTGATTCTGCACTACATGTATGCAGGCTTGCCTTTTTCATGAAAGCATTGTATGGACGGAGCTTTGTATGTTGGAGTAAGATTACAGTGAAAATTGGCTTTAGATAGATAGATAGATAGATAGATAGATAGATAGATAGATAGGTAGACAGACACTTTATTGATCCCTTGGGAGTGTTCCTTCAGGGAAATTCAAAAATCCAGCACCTGTAGTACATACAACATGACGCAAAACAAGTAACACAAGCTAAAATGCATCAATGGTAAAAAAGTAAAATACAGATTTATATTTATAAATACATTTAAAAAGAAGCAGCAGCAGCAGATGTTAGCAACAGTTATTAAATTATATTTGTGTTTGACCTTGTTTAAGAAATGGAGTGTGTAGCAATAAATAAATAGATTATGCAAGCTGTTATTGTTATTGTTAAGTTCCATCAGTTCCACCAGCCTCTGTACTCCTCTTTACCTCATAATTTCAGGATATTGCCAACTGATGAATACCAAAATGGAATTATAACCAGTTTAATCAGGGTCTGGGGGCGGAATTAACTAAGAAAACTGGGACCACCATTAAAAAAACAAAAAAAAAACAAGAAAAACACTGCTCCAAGTCGTAAACACTGTCCTTAACAGCCGCAGAAAATAGCACAAATCAGTGGACTAGTTGTGTTTGGATGCCAATTAATGTAGACCCACAAAGCAAAGCCATTATTGTTTAGCAAGGCATTGTTGGGGGGGGGGGGGGTCGCTTGTGGTGTAGTGGTTAGAGCAAGCAATTTGGAGCAAGATTACACTGTTTAAAGGTGGAGTCAGTGATTCTGGAGAACGCTTGTTGTCAAAATCACTTTGTCGTCAAGATCGGTGAATATCTCTGTCTATCTGGAGAAAGAAATCTAGTGTAAATACACGTCCTAGACTCCGTAAACTGTAAGGTTGCAAATGGTTATACAATGGACGTAGCATCCAGGCTGACCTCTGTTATTCCACTCCAATCGTCCTGGCCTTCGCGCGTCGCCATCTTGTCAGATTTTTACTCCGTCTTATGTCTTGTTATTGTATTTTTTTTTTATATAGTTGACTATTTATATAGCTTTTATTTAGTTTTTATTTATTTATTTAAAAGGACTGCACTTAATTTCGTTGTACCTGTTACAATGACAATAAAGATATTCATTCATTCATTCATTCATTTCCTCTTACCGAAAAAGGGCATTGATGTGACTTCGGGGGGGGAGGGAGATAGCTGACGTATTCCTCCGAGGCAAAGTGAGGGCCAGCGGGCGGCTAGCTGTCACTCAAGAGGCCGTGCCCTTAATTATTCATACATTTTAACCTCCAATAGAATAAAAACTAGCCTGCTTGGAAAAAAAATCCCCCCCCCCCCCCACACCCCTCAGTGTTGTCATGGAGATATGAACTAAACATACAGATAAGAATGTTTTTTTTTGTACCAGTCCTTAAATAGGTTTAATAATGCTGTGAAAACGGTGTGAGGAAACGGTAGATTTCAGCCCTGTGAGTCCACGGAATCTTTCGCCTCCGTGAGAATGGTGACTGATTTCCTCACTGCAATCAGGTGTGTGTGCACTGATTGGCTGATTGAGCCCAGGTGTGAGGAGAAGATATATGCCCTGAGACCCCAGTGCTCTGTGCTGATCATTGTCTCACCTTAAGAGGTAGTGAGAGGTTGTCTCCTAGTGCCCTCTGAGTTTAAGAGAAAACTATTGTTGAAGTGTTTGTCTGTCCGTTCAGCTGCTTGGCAGTGATGGTTTTGTTCTCACTTTAGTTTGGTATTTTAAAGTAGCCTGTGTGGCTTTTTGCTTTCTCCCCCTCCCCTTCTTCGCTTTAGCGATTCAGTGGTTATCCCTCTGGGGATAACTTTTAGAAACCCCTTGGTCCGCACCTGTGTCCCAAAACCCCCCTCCCCTCCCCCAGTCCTCACAAACGGCCTATTTAACATGGGAGTCATAGAGACATTGCTCTGTATTCAGGCAGAAGAATTCCTCTTTTAAAATCATTCAGCTGTGGGTGAAATTGGTCGAAATTGCTCCAACACCTTGAGGTTTCATTGCATTTTCGGTCCATTGATGCCACTGTGCTTTTTCAAGTGTGTATTTCTGTTTCTGTTTCGTTTCTGCTATTTTTGACGTTGTGTATTGTTTTGTGTACTGATTTCTTAATGCAGGACTGTTTGTGATTGGGTGTGAGGGTAGAATATGGGTGGGATATGTTCGGGGGGAAAAAAAGGGGAAAACATTTATAATCCATTGTACTGCAGTTGCTTTTTGTAGAAAAAAAAATAAATTCTGCCTTTTCTATAAAAGATGCCCTGCTTGTCTCGTGGGGGAACTACTGTCCAAAATGACAGGTCTGGAAAAAAAGCCTTCGCACATGATTCTTGGCAGCTGGTGATATATGTTTTAGAGCTGAGAACAATCTTTGAACCTAACAGCTGCTGCTGTTATATATCTATTATGTTATATAGAGCTGCAACGATTAATCGACGAATCGATTATTAATCGATTACTAAAATAATCGCCAACTATTTTGATAATCGATAAATCGTTTCGAGTGATTTTTTAACAAAAAATTTCCAAATTCTCAGATTTCAGCTTCTCAAATGTGAATATTTTCTGGTTTCTTTAATCCTTTAATACCTCACTCACTCACTCACTCACTCACTCACTCACTCACTCACTCACTCACTCACTCACTCACTCACTCACTCACTCACTCACAACTAGATGAGGAATTCATGTGTGTGTGTGTGTGTGTGTGTGTGTGTGTGTGTGTGTGTGTGTGTGTGTGTGTGCGCGCGCGTGTGTGTGTGTGTGTGTGATTTCTCCAATGTCTCTCTGGACACTGTTCACCATGTTAAAAATGAAGCCAGGGAAATATGCCATTACTGGGAGCAAACAGTTCCTATTCCTATGATGGTTTCTTCAATTCCCACACACTTTGCAAGTCTCTGCAAGTTCATTTCTGCCTTTTTTTTTAAAAGGGTTAATACAGAAACCATTGTTTGCCTAGACGGTGGGAAATCAATCTAAATGCTAAGTGTACCATAGGGGGGAGGTGGTCAATATTGTAGAGTACATTGAGTTTTTTAGTCAGTTGGACAAAACAGGAAAATCTTTACGGTGTATAGTAATTTTTTTTAGTTGTATTGAATTGCAAAGGCTACAGCTCTTGTTAAAAATGGTTTCCTTACTTGTTCCGACTTTCACTTGACCAAAAAGAAGTTTGTTTTTGGACTTTAAATAAAAGTATCCGCAGCACGTCTGTAAGTGCATGGGAAAAAAAAAAAGTTAAAAATATAATTTCACGGGCACTCCAGTGGTGTAGTGGATAGAGCGCGTACCATATTGGCTCCGGCCTTCGTTGCAGTGGTCGCGGGTTCAAATCCGACCCGTAGACCTTTACTGCAGGTCATCCCCCCCCCCCCCCCCCTCTCTCTCTCTCTCTCTCTCTCTCTCCCCCATTTCAACTCTGTACTGTCTTAATACAGCTTGAAAATGCCCAAAAATAATATTTAAAAATAAAAAAATAATAATTTCATTCACTATGTTTCAGCTTTTGACACTTCAAGCACTTACCAACTGTCACTTTAACTGTTCCTGGCACTTTCACAGTTTGTCTGCTTTCATGCCATACTATTTTAATGAGAGTTTGAGTCCTTTCAACTTCCTTACTCTAACTGACAAACTAACTGCTTTCATAACGCTCATGCAAACTGACAACTTATAGGGCTGTATAGGGCCACCATTATGCAAAATTATGTTCCTTAATGTTTTTTTCAACATTAATTTGGGCCCCCGTTTGTAACTAGAGACTCCAAAAGTATAAGAAAAAAAATCCCCCCCTCTATCGAACTAAGCTCACACCCTGATACCACTGATGTAAACCGACATTTTGATTCAGGTACACATCAGTTTCAGAAGAACCATGAGATTCGAAAATTGACTCCTTTTCAACTTTCTTCTTTCAACTGACAAATTAACTGCTTTCATCGGGTGTATGCAAACTGACAACGTATAGGGCTGTTAAAGTCACATATGCTAAATGCAGTTCTTTATATTGGTCCCCTGTGTGTTCAGAATTTGTTATACTCCCAAAGTAATAAGAAGTCAACCCCTCTCTGTCTGTCTGTCTGTCTGTCTGTCTGTCCTGTCTGTCTGGTCTGTCTGTTGTCTGTCTCTGTCTGTCTGTCTGTCTGTCTGTCTGTCTGTCTGAGCACTACCTCCACCTTTTGATAAGCACACACCCAGAAAAACTATTGAGATTCGAAAATGGACTCCTTTCAACTTTCTTCCTTCAACTGAAAAATTAACTGCTTTCATCGCGTATATGCAAACTGACATCTTATGGGGCTGTTGCATTTTTTCCTTCTACTTGTTATATCTAATTGTATGGGTGCAAATTAAATTACAATACATTAACCTTGACCTTGAAAGCCACCTTTCATGTCTGCTATATTGTCACTGTCTGTATAGTTACTTACTGTATTTCAAATCAAATTAAATAATCGTTATTAACATGTCACCTCTCTCAGCTTAATGCTTTCCGCCACACTAAGCATTTTCTATGCGCCGAAAAAAAATCCTTCTCATAAATTATCTTCCCCATTCTCTCTTTTACTGGTTCAATAAGGTCATAGAAAACGATTTTGAGGACAACCCGTTTATTATAACCCGTTTATATTACTGGTATTCAGTGAAAAACTCCATTGCTGCCTGTCAGTCAAACTTAAGTGTTTAGGACAATCAAAGATATGGAGATGAGGTCATGTAGATGAAGGGCAAGGGTAATTATGACGCTAGAAAAAGGCTTTTGACAAGATCAAGCCGTGCTAGCAGATGAAAAACGAACCACTGGGACCGAAAATCTGACATCTGATTAATCTGTCAAACACACACACACACAGAGGATGGACACACACCACACACACAAGAGGACGGACACAGACACACAGCACACACACGCCACGCCGTTCAAGACTTTTTTTTTTTCAGCTCTGGAAGAAATTAAGAGACCACTCCAAATGTTCAGTGTCTCTTGTTTTACTCTTTATAGGCATATGTTTGAGTAGAATGAACATTTTATTTTATAATATAAACTACTGACAACATCTCTACCAAATTCACAGTGAGAATATTGTCATTAAGAGCATTTTCAATAAGTAATGTAGAGATGAAGATTTAAGAAAATCCAGACTGGTCTCTTAATTTTTTCCGGGGCTGTATACTAGATATTTTCAAATTACATAGATAAGAATCTAGTAAATAAGTCTAAGGTATGTTTTGCCAGCTACTACCTGTCAAGGGGGTTTACTGCGTCATAGTTTTGATAGTAGAAGAAGTACAACCAGGCTACGTTTCAAATTGAATCTTTGTATAACACACATGACTGTGCTCTATCAGAGAGGGAACGGCAGTTATGTCCGACAGAATACAGCAGAATACTGTATAATTAGTGTTGAGTTGTATAGTGAGCTTTATTGACTGTTGTTGTGTGTCAATGAGAGAATGCAGAGTTTGTGA
>CM047522.1:26722758-26737758 GCA_026122265.1 Ammodytes dubius | reverse complement strand
TACAAGGCAAATAAATTAAGTTAAAACCTAGTTCCCCTGCCCCATTTGTCTTTGTAAGGAAATGTTCTATTTTGTCTTTATTATTTTGTCAGAATGCACCAGAATGCTTCATTTGTATGTGAAAATCACAAAAAAATCTTTGGGGGGAGGATCCCCCCAGACCCCCCTACATGGGTTTGGTTTATAACATTTCAGCCCCACCTAAAAAAAAATTCACCAGCCGCCACTGGCGCATCCATTACTTCACCTCCGAGTGCGTAAATCTTCAACAAAATATGCAAATACTGTCAAAATCGGTTCCAGGGAGTATATAGGGGTTATTAACGTTTAAAAAAAAAAAAAAATTAAAAACATTTTTTTAATTTTTTTTTTTTTTTTTTTTTTTTTTTATGTTGTTTTTGATGGTGTGTTTTTCTGGAACGAATATTCGAATATTCGCTCGGAAAAACCAACGAATATTCGAAGTCTGAAAAATGGCATTCGGGCCAGCCCTAGTCCTGGCCTTAACAAACTAGTGTCTCTAGGTTTCTTCCTGTTTCTGTCTGACAAAGGCGAGGGCCGTTGTTTATACCCTCGCCCTTAATGATCGAGTGGCACTTCACAACCGCGAGTGTGACTCCACAGCCAGTGACACTCGCTCACGGGTGGGAGTGCGTAGGGAGTCATTTGGGATTGGGCCTGTGTGTGTGTGTGTGTGTGTGTGTGTGTTTGAAGATTGAAGCAGCTGGACTCGTGTTATTTATTCTTATCTCCATCCTTTCAGCTCTCTTGCAATTTATTCTCTTCGAGGGTGAAGAGCCTCTCTCTCTCTCTCTCTCTCTCTCTCTCTCTCTCTCTCTCTCTCTCTCTCGCTCTCTCTCTCTTTCTCTCTCTCTCTCTCTCTCTCTCTCTCTCTCTCTCTCTCTCTCTCTCTCTCGCTCTCTCTCTGTGTGTGTGTGCGTGCATTCTCCATTATGGTAAAACTGATTCCTACTGTCCTTTCAGTGAAGTCAGTATTGTCCATGTTTACTGCTGTGTGTGTGTGTCTTGTGTGTGTGTGTGTGTGTGTGTGTGTGTGTGTGTGTGTGTGTGCCATTATGGTAAAACTGTAGCAGAGACTATGATATATATCTCCATGACCATTTTCGCTCCTGTGCTCTTGTCATCCAGACGGAATGATAATGAGTGCAAACTGAAGGGACATTCAAATTTCCTGAATTGCCCACCGTCGCAAAAAAACAAGTTAATGTTGGCAGATTAGTATTATTACAGAGCACTGAGGTTTTACTGCTCTGGAAAAAATTAAGAGACCAGTCTAGATTCTTCTTAAAGGGACACTGTCTAACATTTTAAGTAAGTTATTAGCTAAAATCAATATCCTCATTCATAAATATTATTACAGAGAATAGAGGGTATAACTAATGTAAAAAAATCTTGGTCCTTAGAATTGAGAATAGAGATTTGGTTAGTGAGGCAGAAATAGTGATTGAAAGAGTTACAAAACAAAACCAAAACACTTAAAGGTGCAGTGTGTAATATGACATCATCAAGAAAGTTCTACAAAGTTCTAGAATGCAACGCTCCCTGGGTAACCCCAACCCTTTCGAATAATAACAGAAGCTACAGTGGCCTTCAAGGACAAGAACAATTCTAAATTTTAAACAATGCACCTGATGACATTCCAACTATGACACTTTCAAGATGGCGGCACTAGGCCTTGGTCCAAAATATGCAGAAATATGGACATATATGAGACCATTTCTAAGGGAAAAAATTATAATTAAAAAAAAAAAAATTCAGCTATTATGCACTAAATTAAATGTACTTATGGATATTATAATTACTTTCTACAAAATCTGCTAGGAAATAAAACCCAAAATTCTACACACTGCAGGTTTAAACTAGTTACAAAACCAAAACCAAAACACTTAGTACCAAGCCTCATTTAGTAAGATTACTCCCAAATGGACAGTGTGCCATCGACAGGGGGCGACACCAGTTTGTAAACGCTGCCATACTAAGAAATACAGACAGAGTTTTGTGGAGCTGATCTGGCTTAATCAACTTTGTCTTAACTTGTTTGGTGATGGCTTGAATCTAACCGACATTCATCAATATGAAAAAGTTACGCACTATAGCCTTAAATACGCTCACACACCGACCGATAGTAGTTATCATGAAAACAAAATAAATGTTATGGCACGCATGATCGTACAGTTGGCCTCCCCTTCTCTCTCTCTCTCTCTCTCTCTCTCTCTCTCTCTCTCTCTCGTCATCTGTCAGTTAGCTGTTCAGTCAAAGCTGTGAACAGAGCCTTGCCTCGGCTCTCTGTCAGGCAGCACCAGACCCCCTGACGCCCTGTCAATCATGATGACTGACAGGTCTTTCTCACCAGAAGGAATTGCTTTTGTGTCGAGAAACTAAACTGACATCATCGTATTGACATATGAAAACCAAAACGATAGATTCAGTTTCCAGTCATTTTTTTTTGTCAGTTAAAGACCTACTTCACCGGTGGGAATATGAAGGTGTATTGAACTCTGAGATCCTATGTAGTTATAAATGTGCAAACATTTTAGAAATCGGTTCATCTTAGCCTGAGAAAAGGCAGAGAGAGTGTTTTATGGTCTCACTGTCTAACCCTACATTTAACTAGTGTGACATCACACTAGTAAAAATGTAGGGTTAGGATTAACAGGACAGCTGGGCCAAGGGAAGACTGAGGAAAGACTGAGGGAAGAAAAACCTCATTCATTATATTATAAAAGTGATTTTATAACGATAGAACGCCGGTCCGTATGGGTGAAGTATTCCTTTAATGTCAGGATTGACATGATTAACAGAGCAATTTGACATTTGTTTGAAATAGCACATCATTTACAGGTAGAATGTTACGTCATCAAGGAAATGATTCACAATTAAAACCCTTAGTAGGGGGCGCCCTTAGCTCAGTTGGTAGGGCGTCCCCCCCCATGGGCCTCGGCCAGCAGCAGACCCGGGTTCGATTCCAGCCCGCGGTCGTTCTCTGCATGTCACTCCCCTCTCTGCCCCATTTCAACTCTGTCTCTACACTATCAATAAAGCATAAAAAATGCCCAAAAAATATCTTTAAAAAAAAAAAAAAAAAAAATAGTAGTGGTTTGTTTGAACATATAACCTTGTCTCAGTGGGCTTTACATTTCATACAATATGATCAAATATGATGCAATATGACACCCTGCCCTTACACCCTTAGCTTGGCTGAGAAAAAACTCCCAGTAAAAAACCCTTTACCGGGAATAAAAAAAAAAAATTAAGAAATCTCAGGGAGAGTCGACAGAGTAAGGGATCCCTCTCCCAGGACGGACATACTGCAATAGATGTCATAAGTAGAGAAAAATCACGAAGGAATTTGATCATTGACCAGGTGATTACATGGTAATACTAAAGTAAAGTGTGAATAGTGTGGATGCAGGAAGACTTCAGATGCTAGATGTCCTCAACTGAACTGACCTGAGTTACCTTTCCTTAAGACCGAAAAAACCAAACTACAGGGGTGTAAAAAAAGTTTTTCCCAGACATTGTCCAAGGCAGTCGCGTCCTTTTATCAATGTTAGCTCGACAGCATGGGGCTAGACATGCCTCCAGCAGCCCTACAGCACCACATCTAACAGCACAGGATAAAATGCCTTACATGCAACGAAAGGTGAGCCATTGTTCTTGTTTTTTTTTTTTTTTTTGCGATTCAAAACAGTTTCCCCCTGTCCCCACAAATTCAGAAAATATGGCATCTTCGAAAAAATCTCGACAAAGTTTCAAATACTCAGTTTTAGCATCTGGTTGTGATCTTAAACCAAATAACATGGGGGGGGGTGGGTTGCTAATGGTATAGTGGTTAGAACCCCCCCCCCCCCCTTCCATAGAGTCTCAGTCCTCTTCACAGCAGACCCGCGTTAGAATCCAGCCCGGGTCGTTCTCTGCATGTCAATCCCTCTCTGCCCCATTTCATCTGTCTCCTGCACTGTCTAACAAAGCATAAAAGTGCCAGAAAATTTACTTAAAAAATAAATAAAAATTGCTAAAATTGCATTATAAAAAGAGTGATATAATAACTATCATTCCTTTAGCGCTACACACACCTACCTGCTTCTCTAAAAAGGGGCGACTGTGTCTCAGGTGGTAGAGCGGGTCGGCCAATGATCGAAGGATTGGTGGTTCGATTCCCCGTCCTGCCACTTTGTGTCATGGTTGTTGTGTCCTTGGGCAAGACACTTCACCCACCTTGCCTCGTGGTGAATGTGTATGACTGCTGTACGTTTGAGGTGGTGGTCTGAGGGGCCGTAGGCGCTGAATGGCAGCCACGCTTCCGCCACCGGTATGACTGTGTGTGAATGAATGGAACCTGGAACCCTGTAGAGCGCTTTGAGTGCCTAGAAAAGCGCTATAGAAATCCAATCCATTATTATTATTATTTAAGGTTCAAAAGCTCCTACACCTTCACGTTCACCCAGGGAAACTTTTGTATGTTTGACTTTGTACTTACATGCCACATGTCCAGGGTTTTTCCTGTATAGTGACAATTTTGGTGCCCCCCCCCCCCAAAGTGGTTTTATGCCCCCCCCCCCCCCCAAGGGAAATCACCAGCGCCACAATGATAAACATGTAGGATATATTTAGCTATTTAAAACCTGTCCAAATGTGTTTCTAGTTCAGCCCAATACAAGTCATCCTTCTTGTAGGGCTGGGTGGGCGATTCATTGCATTTCAATTTATATTTATATTACTGCTTCCCTTGATCATGAACACAAAACAATTGTAATAAAACAATCATTGAAACTCCGCTTTCTCAACCCCACACCGCTCTTAAAATTCACAAACTTTTCGCATTTACTGTTGCAGTTGCGACCCCAACAACTTTGCTCCGTGTTCTCACCCCCCAAAGGCCCATTCTGAGCCAGGAAAAACCCTGCATGTCCCCCACCCCCCCATGTCCGTCTGCCATCTTTAGATCTGCCAGCCCACTGTGGTGCATTGTTTTTTTTCACAGCATTTTCTGACAGTGATTTATGTGGGTGTTTAGACTCAGTTAACCCTTCGCTCCTGCTGATAACAGAACCATATGGTTTGCTGGTCCGAGTTTCTAGTGTGTGTGTGTGTGTGTGAGAGACTGTGTGTGTGTGTGTGTGTGTGTGTGTGTGTGTGTGTGTGTGAACCATATGGTTTGCTGGTCCCAATCTCTGGCTTTCCTGAACATCCATCACTAAAGGGGATTGAGACTGGCAACCCTTTTCTGGCAACATAGTATTTCTGTATCCTGCCTCGCTCCTACTATGCTACTTTTGCACTTTAAACTGTATTTGTGTGTGTGTGTGTGTGTGTGTCTGTCTGTCTGTCTGTCTGTCTGTCTGTCTGTCTTTCTGTCTGTCTGTACCTTTATTTAACCAGGAGAAAAACCTATTGAGATTTAAAAAAAAATCTCTCTTTCAAAGGTGACCTGGCCAAGACAGGCAGCAATAGCAATGACCCACAGTTACAGACAAACACACAGGGACCAAATTAAAATAGCACTGATTAAAATAGTGTGTGTGTGTGTGTGTGTGTGTGTGTGTGTGTGTGTGTGTGTGTGTGAATGGGTGAATATGGTAAGAATTGTAAAGCGCTTTGGGGTTGAGAATATTGGCTAAAAAGCGCTATATAAGTCAACTCCATTTACCATCTACCAAAAATAAATAGATAGAGTTGAAAGTGTGGCGTAGGGAGTAAGGAGCAGAAAAAGCCTGAATAAGAGGGAGGCATATCGCTCCCTCCCGCATATAGGGGCGACTGTGTCTCAGGTGGTAGAGCGGGTCGGCCGATGATCAAAGGGTTGGCGGTTCGATCCCCGCCCTGCCACCTGTGTCATGGTTGTTGTGTCCTTGGGCAAGACACTTCACCCACCTTGCCTCGTGTGAATGTCGATAGTTAGCCTGCTGCTATCGGTGTATGAATGTGTGTGTGAATGGTAACATGTGAAAGGAAAACAGGTCTCCCTTGAAAAAGAGTCTTCGGTCTCAATGGGATTTACCTGAGACTGAGAGAGAGGAATCTGAAATAGGGAGAGAGTGATATGTGAGTGCATATAGTCAGTCTACCTGATTGACCTTTCGCTAAGCGTCATTACTTGAGTAAATGTGCTCAGTAACTTTTCAGCAACTGCCAAACTGCTCTCAGGTTGAATTGCCGTGTGTGTGTGTGTGTGTGTGTGTGTGTGTGTGTGTGTGTGTGTGTGTGTGTGTGTGTGTGTGTGTGTGTGTGTGTGTGTGTGTGTGTGTGTGTGTGTGTGTGTGTGTGTGTGTGTGTGTGTGTGTGTGTGTGTGTGTGTGTGTGTGTGTGTGTGTGTGTGTGTGTGTGTGTGTGTGTGTGTGTTTGCATTTTGTCAGAACCGTAAAACAAAAACTACGAAAAATAAACTTTAAATAAAAAAAAATATATATATTTTAGGGGGAAAAAATTGTGTTTTTCACCAGTTCGAGTTATTTTAGTTCTTAATTTTTTTAATATATTGTGACAAATGACTGAGGTGGTAGAGCGGGTCGGCCAATGATAGAAGGGTTGGCGGTTCGATCCCCGCCCTGCCACCTGTGTCATGGTTGTTGTGTCCTTGGGCAAGACACCACCTTGCCTCGTGTGAATGTCGATAGTTAGCCTGCTATCAATGTTTGAATGTGTGTGTGAATGGTAATGTGGGAATGGGAACAGGTCTCAATGGGATTTTCCTGTATAGATAAAGGTTAGAGAAATTAACCGTGGATTGCATATTCTGAACCATAAACTGTCTTTATAGTCATAGTTAAAAATGCAATGGTATTATCGGAGTATTTAGCAGCATCTGTTTGTGAGATTGAAGATGTCAGAGCTCCCTTGCTAACCGCTCCCTTTGTGAAGAATTTAAAAGAAGCTACGGTGGCCTTCAAGGACAAGAAGCTACAGTTACTAAAGATGGCATCATCCACCACTGCCTCAAGTCTTTCCACAATATCAAGTGATGAGGTGAAGATGTATTTAGTTATTTATTCTATAGTACTTCTTCTTCTTGGTCTTCCAACAGGTGCATTTCCACCAGGACTCCCACTATATATAAAAACGTGTAAGGCCGTTAAGTTTGTCCATTCTGTGCTACTGTAGAAACATGGCGGTGCAACATGGAGGCCTCAGCGCCCCGCTCCTATGTAGATATAAAAGGCTCATTCTCAGCTCATACAAAAGCTTTATTTTTTAAGTGATCACACACTTATTAAAACTGATGAATACAAAATTCCATTTCTAATTCAGTTCTGGAAAACGCCATTAAATTCCCCAGACTCCACACGTACCTTTTTAATTAAAGCTGGGGTATATGATTTCTGATTGGTCAAAGTGAACATGAGCTGTACACTTTGACCAATCAGAGCGAGGATCCGATTCTCTGTTCTTATATTGGCTGTTGGGACTGTCCATTCACTTTGGCACGACGTTGTTGGTGTAGAGCGTGTCAGGGAGGGACCATAGGGGAGGGACCAAAGAGAACAAGTGGAGCGGTTGAGGTATTTGGATTCGAATCTCTATCCCAACTGCCATTTTCTCCCCAAATCCTCCACCCCAGCTTTAAGTAGTAATCATATGATTGGTATGGTTATTGAAACATTAAAAGTTCTCAGTTCATCAGCGCACCACCTGTCTCCTGTAGTAAACTGACAGACAGGCCAGCTGGTGCTTAAGAGAGCATAGTGTTCCCATCTGTCCTTGGACTCTCTCACCACACACAACACAGAGCACACACACACACACACACACAGCACACCACACACACACACACACACACACACACAGACGCACACCTGAAACTGTTAACACACACACACACACACACCAACCACAACACTGTTAACCACACACACACACCACACACACACACACAACACACACACACACGACACACACTCACACACACATCACACACACCCCACACACACACACACACACACACACACACATGACACTGTTATAACTAACACACACACACACACACACACACACACACACACACACACACACACACACACACACACACACACACCTGCACCTTGCTGACTCAGGCACTATTCACAAAGCAGAGGTCGAGAGTATGGCCGCTGATCGTTGAAGGGCTTTGTGTATTTGTGTCATGTCTGCTCATCTTTAACCTGATTGGCTCTTTATCTATTGCATCAATCGCATTTTCTTAACCTTTTATTTCTACAGGTAAATCCCATTGAGACCGAAGACTCTTTTGCAAGGGCAAGACCTGTTTTCCTTTCCCACGTTACCATTCTCACACACATTCATACACCGATAGCAGCAGGTTAACTATCGACATTCACATGAGGCAAGGTCACCCACCTTGTGTCTTGCCCAAGGACACAACAACCATGACACATTAGGACTTTAACGGCACCCCTGGGAGCTCGACCGAGGACATACAGAATTAATCATTAATTAAAAGTAAATTGAAAACAAAAAAATACCTGACATAGACATAAGTGTTGCTTTAAGGTCACATGTTTAAGCAATAGCGCACGACAGGCTGTGGAATGTGAATTAATTAATTAATGATTTTAAGCAAAGTTTCATTACTGGGGCGGTGGTTCGATCCCCCGTCTCCCCGCCACATGTCCAAGTGTCCCTGGGCAAGTGCGTGCTGTGCGTGCGTGCGTGCGTGTGTGTGTGTGTGTGTGTGAGTGAGTGAATGTGGTAAGAAATCTAAAGCGCTTTGGGGCTGAGAAAATCGTCTAGAAAGCGCTACATAAGTCAGGTCCATTTACCATTTACCATCTAGAATACCAATGGATTAACTATCTAAATAATTGACTGATTAATGTTTTGCTCATGTTCTAATGGAGTGTTTATATAAAAGTTATACCTGCGATTCCAGTAAAGGTAAACCAGCCATAGCAGTGAAAGTCATGATCAGATAAACGGATTGTAGGTATTCCTGTGACGGCAGTTATAACTTGTCAAAATCATTCATTTTCACTATTAATATAATATATTCTATATATATATAATATAATTAATTAATTAATTAACATTTAGAACATGTATTTTGTTCAATTATTAAGGTGATTTGGTATTTTATTCTATTTAATTCTCAAGTAAATAAATTATTTTTTCTATAATGGAAGACTAGAAACATTTATTTATTGAAAACCAATTGATTAACTATCTCAATAATTAGCTGATTAATGTTTTGCAGTTTAGGGTTTTTGTCTAATCGAGTGTATATATATAAAAGGTATACCTGCGATTTCAGTAGTTAGTTTGTTCAACTAGGAGGTGATTTGGTGTTTTATTCTACTTAATTATAAAGTAAATATATACATTTTTAATAAGACTAAATGTTAAATTATTCAAGCAAATGTTAAATCTTGAATACAAATGAATTGCTGATCAATAAATGTTTTAGTGACGTACTTATTGGGCATATATAAAAGGTATACCTGCGATTCCAGTAAAGGTAAAGCAGCCTTTGCGAAAATGTGTGAAAATATAATCTAATCTATAGGCTACAGCACATTTCACATGATGCAACAGTCTAACAATGGATCACTGCGAATCCTCGAGTTTGGAAACTGTCAACAAAGAAATCATCTAAAAAGTGTCTTGAATGCAGTTTTTACGAGAGAGAGAGGGGGGAGAGAGAGAGGAAGGGAGGAGGGAGGGAGGAGGGAGGAGAGAGAGAGAGAGGAGAGAGAGAGAGAGAGAGAGAGAGAGAGAGAGAGAGAGAGAGAGAGAGAGAGAGAGAGAGAGAGAGAGAGAGAAGAGAGAGAGAGAGAGAGAGAGAGAGAGAGAGAGAGAGAGAGAGAGAGAGAGAGAGAGAGAGAGAGAGAGAGAGAGAGAGAGAGAGAGAGAGAGAGAGAGAGAGAGAGGAGAGAGAGAGAGAGAGAGAGAGAGAGAGAGAGAGAGAGAGAGAGAGAGAGAGGGGAGAGAGAGAGAGAGAGAGAGAGACTCTCTTTTCACATCATGATTATTCCATGAGCGGCTTGAAGCTTGGTGGCTTGACATACATCTCGAGAAAACGCTGTAGCCTGTTGGAAACGTCCTTGGAGCGAAGCAGCATACAGATAAGCCTGTGCCATCTGTGCAGACACACACACACACACACACACACACTATTCTGTTCTGTCAGAAGGTTTTGACACTGGATAGAATACACCACATATCTCCCCACCCCCTCAGGGCAAAAAGCCAGCGTGAAAAACCAGCTATAAATGGTAAATGGACTTGACTTGTATAGCGCTTTTTAGCCGATTTTCTCAGCCCCATAGCGCTTTACTGTACATTTTTTACCACATTCACCCATTCACACACACACACACACTCATACAACGATGGCAGTAACCCATGCAAGGCGCTCTCTGAACCATCGGGAGCAATGTGGGGTTAGCACCGTCCAAAACGATTGTGATTGGTTTAACGAAATCATATTGCCGAAAATGCTGCCAGACCGTATTACTAGAAGTAGTTTTGTGTGTGTGTGTGTGTGTGTGGTGTGTGTGTGTGTGTTGTGTGTGTGTGTGTGTGTGTGTGTGTGGTGTGTGTGTTGTGTGTGTGTGTGTGTGTGTGTGTGTGTGTGTGTGTGTGTGTGTGTGTGTGTGTGTGTGTGTGTGTGTGTGTGTGTGTGTGTGTGTGTGTGTGTGTGTGTGTGTGTGTGTGTGTGTGTGTGTGTGTGTGTGTGTGTGTGTGTGTGTGTGTGTGTGTGTGTGTGTGTGTGAGAGACTAATCCTCCATTGAAGCCTCATTTAGCGTGAGCTCCCATACACCCTCTCCCATGTTATTGTCTAGTTGGAACGTTCGGATGAGTTTCATAGCCAGCCATTGTCTAGGGCTGATTGCCCTTAATGATAATATCCCTGCGTTCCAAATCACATACTCTTTCTTTTTACTACACTACATACTAAAGTACAGAAGAGTTTTAGTCTTTTTACTACACTACATACTAAAGTACAGAAGAGTTTTAGTCTTTTTACTACACTACATACTAAAGTACAGAAGAGTTTTAGGGCCACAGGAGAGAAAGAAAATCAGATAAGGAAGATTTATTTTCATTATGTCAAGAAATGTCAAGAATAAAGACGAATACTCCAAAATGCTATTGGAATTAGTGGGGCATCTAGGTATTTTCAGCATACTACAATTAATTGACGTGCATGTATTGGGACATCCTAAATCTTTTTCTGGCATACTAAATAGTAGGAAAGTATGGGAATTGGAACGCAGGGCAAGTTGGGCTTTCAGTTGAGTTTTCAGACATGAATGGGAGAAGCACACAGCTGATGTCTGTAAAGGCCAGTGTGTGTGTGTGTGTGTGTGTGTGTGTGTGTGTGTGTGTGTGTGTGTGTGTGGCCAGTGCCAGTCCAATTTTGCTCTCTTCGGCTCGGGGGGATATTTTTCGCCGCAGGACTTTCTCTCTGTACCTTTCATCACAGTTCATCTTTAAATAGCAGGAGCTCTTTTCAAACACTCTCATTTTTCTTTGAGAGCTGCATGGTTTCCTGTGGAGCTTGGGATTATTTCCGGACTCGGATAAAAGGTGAACTCATTCTGAGAAATTGTGGCTGTAATGGAAGTGTGAGTGGCAGGGAGACAGTTCTGAGTAGGTGTGTGTGTGTGTGTGTGTGTGTGTGTGTGTGTGTTCGTTCTTGTGTGTGTGTGTGTGTGTGTGTGTGTGTGTGTGTTGAGTTGAAGTGAGAAGAGTTAGTGCCATATTACCAAGAAACTGTCCCAGTCTAATTTATCTGGTCTGCGTGTCTGTGTTCGTTCTTGTGTGTGTGTGTTCGTTCTTGTGTGTCTGTGTGTGTGTGTGTTCGTTCTTGTGTGGTGTGTGTGTGTGTGTGTGTGTTTTTTCTTGTGTGTTTTGTGTGTGTGTGTGTGTGTGTCACCATGACAGCAGAGAGTAGCTGTAGGTGTAACGTTCGCGGTGACCAAAAGCACTGAGTGACATTCACACAAAAGCAGAAAAATATACTTGAGTCGAGGTAATTTTATCCTTTTATAAAGGGGATATGGAGTCTCGGATTTCTCTGATAAGTATTAAGGAGTTTTGCAGTTCTGTTTGTGCAGAGCCCGCATGCTTTCCACACACACACACACACACACACACACACACACACACTCACTCACTCACTCACTCACTCACTCACTCACTCACTCATCACTCACTCACTCACTCACTCACTCACTCACTCACTCACTCACTCACTCACTCACTCACTCACTCACTCACTCTCACACACACACACACACACACAGACACACACACACAACAAATTCAATTAATCCAATACTAACTCACACCGCCTGACGATTGCAAACATTTGCACCAGGTTTTAGACCCTATAAAATAAAAATTTGCAGTGCAGACCACCTCGCTTTCCCCATTGTACACATTTGTGCTCAAGATAAAAATAATTATAATTTTCCAAAAATGAACTGCTTGAAACATTGAGCTGACATTTTCTAAAGAGATGGATGAATACTCTATCCATCCCTAAAGCAAGACAGTATCTGTGCTATTTTATTAAGATGGGATAAAAGCCTTTGTCATTGCACCGTCACCTATACAACGAAATTGGGAGTGGAGGTGGCAATTTAAGTTAAAAATAGTAAACAAAAACGGTGCGCTCCGGTGGTGTAGTGGATAGAGCGCGTACCATATTGGCTCCGGTCTTCGTTGCAGTGGTTGCGGGTTCAAATCGACCCGTGGACCTTTACTGCAGGTCATCCCCCTCTCTGTGTCTCTCTCTCTCTCTCTGTCTCTCTCTCTCTCTCTCTCTCTCTCTCTCTCTCTCTCTCTCTCTCTCTCTCTCTGTCTCCCCATTTCAACTCTGTACTGTCTAATAAAGCTTGAAAATGCCAAAAAATTCTCTTAAAAAAAAATCTTTAAAAAACAAGACACAGAAATAAAAATAAAAACATTTGGAACAAGACAAGGACCGGCGATGTCATAATAAATACATATAAAAGGCCAAAAGCATATTGCACTATTTGATTTTTTTAATAATCTTTTTCATTTGGGAATGATAAAGAAACAAAAAGAGTTCTCCGAATGAAGACAAACATATCTTTGGCATTCATGTACTTGAGTGAGAATTTACAAAGATACTCATATATCTAAGCTTATGGGCCTGTTATACTCTTTTTATATTTGCTTAAAGTCCTACTTCACCGGTGGAAATATGAAGGTGTATTGAACTCTGAGATCCTATGTAGGATAAATGTGCAAACATTTTAGAAATCGGTTCATCCTAGCCTGAGAAAAGGCAGAAAGAGTGTTTTATGGTCTCACTGTCTAACCCTACACAAAATGTAGGGTTAGGATTAACAGGACAGCTGGGCCAAGGGAAGACTGAGGAAAGACTGAGGGAAGAAAAGCCTCATTCATTATATTATAATAGCAAATTTATAATGATACAACGCCGGTTCCGTATGGGTGAAGTATTCCTTTAACTATAAAACTGCACTAGAAAACCTGTGTGCAAGTGTAAAGCAAGATTGCACTTTTTTTTTTACTGCGGACATGATTTCTCAGTGTTGTCAGGCTATAATGTTCACAAAAACCCTTCCATGTGAATCCCAAACAGCCGTCCTCCTAGCTCCAGTGTCTCTAAAGAGCTTTGTCAGGACATCTCTGCTGCTTTTTGTCCTTACTCGCCAACTCTGGGCCGTTCCTTAGGGGCGAAAGAAAACCAATAACATCCTCAGTGAAGTACAAATGATGACGTTTTCAGTATAGGTTTGCTTCGTGCTTTAGAAGTTTTTTATGAAGTTTATTATATTCTTTTTTTTATGCACCAAGTATCTGGAACAAACCCTCCAGAGAACTTGAGGTCTGCTGCAACTCTCAGCTCTTTTAAATCAAATCTGAAGACTTTTCTATTTCCCTTTTAAGTAATTTTTATTTTTATTAAAAAAAATATGTCTATTCATGTTTTTCATTCCACGGGTCGGATTTGAACCCGTGACCACTGCAACGAAGGCCGGAGCCAATATGGTACACGCTCTATCCACTACGCCACCAGAGCACCAAAATGTATTATTAAAATATTTTTTTTATGAAGAGCAGGGCGGGTTAGTGGGGAGGTTGCTGGCATGTTGAATAGAGTCTGCACCAAGTTTCAAATTGGATTGGGGATAGTTGGTGCAGATACAAGATGAACAGCTTTTGAGTTGACCACATGTAATGGGACATCCTACATTTCTCTATCACAGTAAATAGCAGGTAAGAATGGGTATTTATTTAGCCCAAGTGTCCCCCAGGGCACTATTTTGCAAGGACACCATTTGCTGATTCCTTGTTTTAGCACCTTCCAAGACGATCGTGATTGGTTTTAACGAAATTATATTGCCCGAAAATGCTGCCAGACCGTACTGCTAGAAGTAGTTTGGTTTGGCAGTGGACAATTGTGTGTTGTGTGTGTGTGTGTGTGTGTGTGTGTGTGTGTGTGTGTGTGGTGTGTGTGTGTGTGTGTGTGTGTGTGTGTGTGTGTGTGTGTGTGTGTGTGTGTGTGTGTGTGTGTGTGTGTGTGTGTGTGTGTGTGTGTGTGTGTGTGTGTGTGACTGTGACTAATCCTCCATTGACGCTTCATTTAGCGTGAGCTCCCATACACCCTCTTTGTGTTATTGTGGGATGAGTTTCCTAGCCAGCCAGTTGGTGTTGATTGTAGTGCTCCCTTCGGACTACTTGTACCCCACACAACTATTTGTAATTTCACTGTGAAAAGTTTTCAAGGGTACCAAACATTACCGTACCTATTTCGGTCATCCTTTCTGTGGTGATGTTGGGGTTTTTTTTTTTTCTAAGATATTTTTTTTGGGCATTTTTATGCTTTATTGATAGTGTACAGACAGAGTTGAAATGGGGCAGAGAGGGGAGTGACATGCAGAGAACGACCGCGAGCTGGAATTGAATCTCAGCCTCAGTTTTCAGTGCACTCTGTTTTGTTGGACGGTTAAAAAGCCCCCAAAAAATCTCCCGAACTACTGAAG
>CM047522.1:26692758-26712758 GCA_026122265.1 Ammodytes dubius | reverse complement strand
GGTTTCTGTTAATTCTGAATACGTGTGTTGTGTGTGTGTGTGTGTGTGTGTGTGTGTGTGTGTGTGTGACCTGTGTGCAAATTTTGTACAATGCAGCTTTTTAAAATTCTATTCAGGTTCAAATTAAAGTTGGGAGAGGGTCGTAGATGTCGTCGGGCTTCTTTTCAGCCGATTCAACATGTTCAATCGGTGACGGCCAGTCTTTCAGCCGGAGCGATCTGATTGGTGGAGGGCTAGCGAATCAGTGAAGCCGGCAAGTGAGGATGGTAATCAAACCAGATTTGTAATGCTTTATTGATAGTGTAGAGACAGAGTTGAAATGGGGCAGAGAGGGGAGTGACATGCAGAGAACGACCGCGGGCTGGAATCGAACCCGGGTCCGCTGCTGGCCGAGGCCCATGGGGGGGGACGCCCTACCCGACTCCATTTTCTGGCGACGGTTGGTAGTGGGCCCGGTCTATCGTCGCCTTTAGAGAAACTGTTGGGTATATCAAACTAGAGCTGCAACGATTAATCGACGAATCGATTATTAATCGATTACTAAAATAATTGCCAACTATTTTGATAATCGATTAATCGTTTCAAGTAATTTTTTAATAAAAAATGTCCAAATTCTCTGATTTCAGCTTCTCAAATGTGAATATTTTCTGGTTTCTTTAATCCTATTATGACAGCAAACTGAAATATCTGTGTGTTTTGGACATAACAATACATTTGATGACGTCAACATGGGCTTTGGAAAATGTATCAACATTTTCTGACATTTTACGGACCAAAACACTAATCGATTAATAATCGATTAATCGAGAAAATAATCGACATATTAATCGATTATCAAAATAATCGTTAGTTGCAGCCCTATATCAAACCTTGCGTGTAAGACAAGACCCCGGTGTTAGTTCAAACAGACCAATGAGACACAGACACAACGATACACGGAGACAAAGAGCTCATTTTACTTGCCAAGGAGCAAGGAGAGTGGTTGGGCAACAGGTGCTACGTTGTCAATTTTGGGACCAACTCTGCTCGTTCCCTTCTCCGTACTGACCTTTTATTCACATCTTACATGGTGCTTACAGACATGGATGTGTGTGTGCGTTTCCACTAATGGTTGACTAATGTCTCTGGGAACTTGTTTGTTTATCCCTGCTGGGGCAAGGCAGTGTGTCTTGACTGCTGGAGACCGGTCAATCCCGGTCATGTCGATCCCAGAGTACAGAGTTCGAAACGACATGTGGGTTATATCAGTTCACTTCGAAGCGCATGTTTACACAATAAAAACATTAACCCTATACAGAAACAAAATAGTTTTTTTAGCACGAGATAGCTTTACAAAATAGACTTAAATTGAAATTGCATGCAGTTTTTTTTTGCATGTTTTCCTCGTAATCGAGAACCGTACTGTACCAAACCGAGATTTTTGTGTACCGTGTTACACCCCTAGTGCAAACGGACTGACGTTGTTGTTGTAGAGAGAGAGAGAGAGAGAGAGAAGAGAGAGAGAGAGAGACAATGAGAGGAGAGAGAGAGACAGAGGAGAGAGAGAGAGAGAGAGAGAGAGAGAGAGAAGACAAGAGAGGGAGAGAGAAGAGAGAGAGAGAGAGAGAGCAAAGAGAGGAGAGAGAAGACAAAGAGAGAGAGAGAGAGCAAGAGAGGGAGAGAGAGAGAGAGAGAGAGAGAGAGAGAGAGAGAGGACAAAGAGAGGGAGAGAGGAGAGAGCGAAGAGAGGAGAGAGGGAGAGAGAGAAGAGAGACAAAGAGAGGGAGAGAGAGAGAGACAAAGAGAGGGAGAGAGAGAGATAGAGACAAAGAGAGGGAGAGAGAGGGAGAGAGAAAGAGGCAGAAATGTCTCACTCCAGCTGTGGGGCTTTTTCCTCTCTCCACATCGGTGACAAATCAATCTCTGTCCTTGATCAGTGAATTACCGGCCTTTCACACACACACACACACACACACACACACACACACACGCACGCACACACACACACACTCACACACACAGACACACACGCACGCACACACACACACACACACACACACGCACACACACAGACACACACGCACACCTACCTTCAAAGAGCCAGCAGAGCACAGCTTCATTATGAGACTCTTTGTCATCTACTGCGTTCTCTCTCACTGCATCTGTCACATCCCTCTATCAATCCACCCCTTTGTGTGTGTGTGTGTGTGTGTGTGTGTGTGTGTGTGTGTGTGTGTGTGTGTGTGTGTGTGTGTGTGTGTGTGTGTGTGTGTGTGTGTGTGTGTGTGTGTGTGTGTGTGTGTGTGTGTGTGTGTGTGTGTGTGTGTGTGTGTGTGTGTGTGTGTGTGTGTGTGTGTGTGTGTGTGTGTGTGTGTGTGTGTGTGTGTGTTGTTTTTTTTGAAGCCATTATGCTCTTATTGCTTTCATCATAATTTTATTCTAAAGCAGACTGGAAACCTGGTTTAAAATACAAGAAAACAATCAACATATGATATCAACGTCTTAAAGCTGGGGTATGTGATTTCTGATTGGTCAAAAGTTAACATGAGCTGTACACTTTGACCAATCAGAGCGAGGGTCCGATTCTCTGTTCTTATTGGCTGTTGGGACTGTCCATTCACTTTGGCACGACTTTGTTGTGTGTAGAGCGTGTCAGGGAGGGACCATAGGGGAGGGACCAAAGAGAACAAGTGGAGCGGTTGAGGTATTTGGATTCAAATTTCTATCCCAACTGCTATTTTCTCCCCAAATCCTCCACCCCAGCTTTAAATAATAAGCATTTACAAAAATCAGATGGAAAATAAATCTTGAAGCATTTAAATATCAAACTTAAATGACAATATATTTAAATTTGGATCGATAAATATGCCTATAACTCTTTTCAGATGTTTTACTATCATGCAACTAACTCCCCAAATAGACAGACAGACAGACAGACAGACAGAGACACAGACAGACAGACAGACAGACAGACAGGCAGGCAGACAGGCAGAGACACAGACAGAGTATCATGCAACTAACTCCCCATCTTACATAGTTAGAAGGCTTTGGTGGGTTTGGGGTTTACAGAGGGCTTTGAGTATTCTCGTCAACTCTTTGGATCCTTCCTGTAATCTGTCTTCATTCTTGCATCTTACTTCCACTTGAGAAAGTATCTATCTCTATCCCTCACTCACACACACACGCACACACACACACACACACACACCCGCACAACACACACCCTGTGAACTACACACCCCCCCCCCATCACCACACACACACACACACGGTGATCCCCCAACACACACACACACACGGTCACCCCCCCCCCCCCCCCCCCACACACACCACACACAGTCACCCCCCATCCCACACACACACACACACACACACACGGTGATCCCCACAGAACGTTAGTCGGGCTTCAGGTCCAATCAAAAGGACGATTAAATCCCATTCTCAGCTTCATAATCTCAGAGCAGATGTTATCTGGGTCATGGGGAAGGGAAGGGTCCTAGGCTGCATACAGATCCAATGCCTGTCTCCTTTAAAGGGGCACTGTGTAACATTTTAAGTAATTTATTAGCTAAAATCAATATCCTCATTCATAAATATGTCCTCATTGGTGTAAAATCACCTCTGCCAATAATCTGAATTATCCTCCTGAGCGGAGAATTACAAATATTAATATTACATTTTATGATGGATGGATGGGTTGATGGATGGATTGATGGGTTGGTGGATGGGTGGATGGATGGATGGATGGATGGATGAATGGAAGGATGGATGGATGGATGGATGGATGGATGGATGGATGGATGGATGGATGGATGGATGGATGGATGGATGGATGGATGGATAGATAGATGGATGAATGGAAGGATGGATGGATGGGTGGATGGATGGGTGGGTGGATGGATGGATGGATAGATGGATGGATGGATAGATAGATAGATAGATAGATAGATAGATAGATAGATAGATAGATAGACAGACAGACAGAGAACAGGGCTCCCATTGATAGCGTGTGTTTTGACACAGCCCCTGAACTATCAAAAGTTCAACAGTTTTTTCGCTTTTTTTCTACACGGTCTGCATTCGGTTGCATAATGTTTTCATCAGTTTCTGGTCTCTTCAAACTACATTAATTAGGCCTTTTTTTTATCTTTTTTTTTTAAGATAATTTTTTGGCATTTTCAAGCTTTATTTAAGAATCTCCCCAAATAGGATGCAGTTCTCAACACTAACAATCTTGGCCGCATGAAGTAGGACATCCGGGTACTTCTAACCATCCTAAATCTGGCCACAAGAATCAGGACATCCTAAATCTTTTTTCTACATACTATATAGTAGAAAGTATAAGATTCGGAACGCAACCCAGGTATTTTTCCACCAACTCTTTCTTCCCTAATTGCTAACCCAAAGCACCGTACGAGTGTTTGTTGCTGTTTCTGTTTCTGAGGCGTATGATGTTTGTGTAATCAAGGTAATATTTGGAACATGGAGAGAGAGAGAAAAACACACACACACACACACACACACACACACACACACACACACACACACACACACACACACACACACACACACACACACACACACACACACTCACACACACACACTCTCTCACACACACATCGTCTCATACTCTCTCACACACACACACACACACACACCGTCTCACACTCTCTCTCACACACCGTCTCACACTCTCTCTCACACACACACACACACACACACACACACACACACACACACACACACACACACACATACAAAAAAAAACAGAAAGTGAAATTCAAATTAAACCCTGAGAGCAGCAGCTGTGATCTTGTTGCACCATGCCAAGTGTGTGTGTGTGTGTGTGTGTGTGTGGTGGTGTGTGTGTGTGTCGTGTGTTGTGTGTCGTGTTGCACCATGCCAACACAGATGATTGTGTTCCATTTCTGCTGAAGCCAATTATCTCCTTTTGAGGGTATATAGTTATAGGTAGAGTGTGTGTGTGTTTGTGTGTGTGTGTGTGTGTGTGTGTGTGTGTGTTAGAGACGGTGTGTGTGTGTGTTTGTGAGAGACTGTGTGAGTGAGAGAGAGACTGTGTGTGTGTGTGTGGTGTGTTTGTGTGTGAGAGACGGTGTGTGTTTTGTGTGTGTGAGAGACTGTGTGAGTGAGAGACAGTGTGTGTTTGTGTGTGTGAGTGAGTGAGTTTGTGTGTGTGAGTGGTGTGTGTGTGTGTGTGTGTGTGTGTGTGTGTGAGTGAGTGAGTGAGTGAGTGAGTGAGTGTGAGTGAGAGAGACTCTGTGTGTGTGTGAGAGACTATGTGTTTGTGTGTTGTGTGTGTGTGTTTGTGTGTGTGTGTGTGTGTGTTCGTGTGTGTGTGGTGTGCAGATGCAACCTCCCGCCGAAATCCATATAGGCTTATACAGTATCCTGTTGCCAAGCTTCAAAGCCAGCACTCAGCATCATACCCTACGCCCTTATTAATGCACTCTTTCAATTTATTCAGCTTACTGCATATTGCACACATTGTTAACATTGAGTAACATTGTGTGTGTGTGTGAGAGTGAGAGACTGAGTGTGTGTATGTCATTCTATGGGCGAAACACACGCACGCACGCACGCACGCACGCACTCACTCACGCCCTCACTCACTCATCATCACTCACTCACTCACTCACTCACTCACTCACTCACTCACTCACTCACTCACTCACTCACTCACTCACTCACTCACTCAATCACTCACTCACTCTTCTCTCTCTCTCTCGCTCTCTCTCTCGCTCTCTCTACTCACTCACTCACTCACCACACACACACACACACACACACACTCACTCACTCACACACACACACACACACACACACACACACACACACACACACACACACACACAGGGGAATTAATATGTGGATTTCAAATATCATTTTGACTTTGCGGTTTTGGCCTGATAACTGAAAATCTGCTCCCTGTATTTTGGCATGGAGAGAGATGGTAGTTTATCAGGATTATTTAAAGGCAGGAGTGTTACGTGTCACTGTCAGCTCACGTAACACACACACACACACACACACACACAATACACAGTGACCCACACACACACACACACACACACACACACAGTGACCCACACACACACACACAGTGACCCACACACACACACACACACACACACACACACACACACACACACACAGTGACCACACACACACACACACACTGTCAGCCTATTGGGTCCCAGAGGAGAACTAACAAGCCAACACACAGCTCAATTGCTCCGTCCTGCTGTTTTTCATCCGCTTTCCTACACACACACACAGACAGACAGACAGACAGACAGACACAGACAGACAGACAAAAGACACACACACACACACACACACACACACACACACACAGACACAAACAGACAGACACACACACACACACACCACACACACACACAAATGACACACAACACACAGACAGACAGACACACACAAAGAGAGACAGACAGACAGACGACAGACAGATACACACACACACACAGACAGACAGACGACAGACAGATACACACACACACAGACAGACAGACGACAGACAGATACACACACACACACAGACAGACAGACGACAGACAGATACACACACACACACAGACAGACAGACGACAGACAGATACACACACACACACAGAGACACACACACACACACACACACACACACCACACACACATACACAGACAGACAGACACACAAATGACAGACAGACACACACGCATCCACTTAGAGAAGGACTCTAGGCAGCAAAACGCTAGGCAACTTAATGTGTATAGCACTTTTCGTAAAAACACAGACAGACACACACACTGGATAAAAACACACACAGACACACACACTGGATAAAACACACACACGACACACAACACACACACACTGGATTAAAACACAGACACAGACACACACACAGAGGATAAAAACACACACACACACACAGACAGACAGACACACACACACACACACAGACACACACACACACACACACACACACACACACACACACACACACACACAGGATAAAAACACAGACAGACACACACACACAAGATAAAACATCAAAGAAGATCTTTTAACCCCGCGGCTGGAGGAGGTTTGTGCAGATTACCACAACATTGCATCAGAGACTGTTGTGTAACAAACAACACATTTGCCTAATTAAACCTGCAGTGTGTAGAATTTTGGGTTTTATTTCCTAGCAGATTTTGTAGAAAGTAATTATAATATCCATAAGTACATTTAATTTAGTGCATAATAGCTTTTTTTCCCTTAGAAAGGGTCTCATATATGTCCATATTTCTGCATATTTTGGACCAAGGCCTAGTGCCGCCATCTTGAAAGTGTCATAGTTGGAATGTCATCAGGTGCATTGTTTAAAATGTAGAATTGTTCTTGTCCTTGAAGGCCACTGTAGCTTCTGTTATTATTCTAAAGGGTTGGGGTTACCCAGGGAGTGTTGCATTCTAGAACTTTGTAGAACTTTCTTGATGATGTCATATTACACACTGCACCTTTAAGAGATATGATGATGTGATGCCTGATTAGCTGTTTGTCTGCCAGAGCAATCTGATGTGGAGTCGCTACAAACAATTTTTGCATAAAATTATCTCATCTTTATATCTGAGATTATAGGGTTTAGACGTCTAGACGCCATAATACACACACGCACGCACTCACTCACTCACTCACTCATTCTCTCTCACTCACTCACTCACTCACGAATAATTTGTGTGTGTGTGTCTGTCTGTCTGTCTGTCTGTGTTTTTATCCAGTGTGTGTGTGTCTGTGTTTTTATCCAGTGTGTGTGTGTGTGTGTGCGTGCATAAACCCAGTATATGTCGAGCTTAAGTTGTTTTTCTGGTTTTTGAAACAAGAACATCTGAATATTAATGTAAAGTAAAAGCCTGTAAATACGATACGCACCGAACAGCCTGTTAAACTGAAATCATGTTGGAAGTAAACGCTGACGTTTTTCGATGGTGTGTGTGTGTGTGTGTGTGTCTCTGTCTGTGTCTGTGGCTGTGTGTGTGTGTGTGTGTGTGCGTGTGTGTGTGTGTGTGTGTGTGTGTGTGTGTGTCTGTGTGTGTGTGTGTACCTTTAGTAAATTGTTTCAGTGAGCTTTAATTTCCATATTTGCTGCTTCATTTAATTTTATCCTAGTTTTAGTTTTTTTTCCAGTTAGTTGGTTTGAAATGGATCACACTCACACACAAACGTACACACACACACACACACACACAAACAGACACACACACACACAAACAGACACACACACACACGTACACACACACACACACACACACACACACACACAGACAGACAGACAGACAGACAGACACACACACACACAAACAGACACACACACACACACACACAAACACACACACACACACACACACACAGACACAGACAAAAACACACACCTACATTTGCACGTGCATTCACACACACACACACAGACAGACACACACACACACACACAAACAGACAGAAACACACACGCACATTCGCACGCGCACACATACACACAAACTCACAGACAGACACATGCACCCACACATACACACACACACACACACACACACACACACACACACACACACACACACACAGGGTGGCGAATAAATCATTTTAAATGTGCCGAGCTCAAAGCAGACCGTGTGTCCAAACGCCCGGAAATGTGTGTGAGCGGAAGGAGCCTCGATACTCATCTTCCTAACGATAATTTGCACATCACACACTGCGGCCCTTCTCTCTCCGTGTGTGTGTGTGTGTGTGTGTGTGTGTGTGTGTGTGTGTGTGTGTGTGTGTGTGTGTGTGTGTGTGTGTGTGTGTGTGTGTGTGTGTGTGTGTGTGTGTGTGTGTGTGTGTGTGTGTGTGTGTGTGTGTGTGTGTGTTGTGTGTGTGTGTGTTCACTCAGATGAAATGTGCACTCTCTATCTTGCTGACAGTTTGCCGCAGCAGACAGTGTTTGAATATCAGTGTGTGTGTGTGTGTGTGTGAAAGAGAGACTGTGTGTGTGTGTGTGTGTGTGTGTGTGAAAGAGAGACTGTGTGTGTGTGTGTGTGTGAGTGAGAGGCAAGCTGCTGGAAAAGGTTTCTCCAAAATGCATACACACACAGACAGACCCTTAATAAAGCTATAGTGTGTAACTTCTGTCGCCCCCCATGAGGAATTCTGAGTGTGGCTCAGTTGGTAGAGCGGGTCGGCTGATGATCAAAGGGTTGGAGGTTCGATCCCCGCCCTGCCACCTGTGTCATAGTTGTTGTGTCCTTGGGCAAGACACTTCACCCACCTTGCCTCGTGTGAATGTCGATAGTTAGCCTGCTATCGGTGTATGAATGTGTGTGTGAATGGTAACGTGGGAAAGGAAAACAGATCTCCCTTGCAAAAGAGTCTTCGGTCTCAATGGGATTTACCTGTAGAAATAAAGGTTAAAAAAAACAAAAACAAAAAAACACTGTTGGTACATCTACATGAGGTAAAGCCTTCAGTAATGGCACATGGATTTTATACCTTCTGCTGTACGTCCAGGTTTTTTTCTTAGCAGTAGAATCAAGGGGTTGGGGGTGGGGGGGGGGGAGAGAGAGAGAGAGAGAGAGAGAGAGCAGTTTGTAAACGCTGCCATACTGAGAAATACAGAGAGAGTTTTGATTTCATAGCATGCATCCGGCTCATCAGTGTTATCGATGGAACAGTCGTTTTTTCGAAAGTCCTGCCAAAGGTTAATAAACGTAATATTATTTTCATTGGACGTTTTCCTGGCAAGCTGCACTGTTAGGAGACACCAGCTTTGGCCTCGAACACACTGGAGAGATTATATATCTTGTTTGGTGTGTGTGTGGGTGTGTGTGTCCCTCTGTCTGTGTGTGTGTGTGTGTGTGTGTGTGTGTGTGTGTGTGTCCCTCTGTCTGTGTGTGTGTGTGTGTGTGTGTGTGTGTGTGTGTGTGTGTGTTGGGTAAGGCCTTGGGTGAGCCCTGCAGGAGTGTGGATGTGATAGTTTATTTAAACATCCGGTTGTGTGGAATAATAATCCAACTTTTTCTAGCTTTTTTTTTACCAGGCTGTATTAGGGCCAATGTGGAACAAATATAACCGTGTGAGGGACAGCGGTATTATTTAGCAAATAAACTTAAAGGTGCAGTGTGTAATATGACATCATCAAGAAAGTTCTACAAAGTTTTTAGAATGCAACACTCCCTGGGTAACCCCAACCCTTTAGAATAATAACAGAAGCTACAGTGGCCTTCAAGGACAAGAACAATTCTACATTTTAAACAATGCACCAGATGGCATTCCAACTATGACACTTTCAAGATGGCGGCACTAGGCCTTGGTCCAAATTATGCAGAAATATGGACATATATGAGACCCTTTCTAAGGGAAAAAATTATAATTCAAAACGTTTTTTTCAGCTATTGTGCACTAAATTAAATGTTCTTATGGATATTATAATTACTTTCTAGAAAATCTGCTAGGAAATAAAACCCAAAATTCTACACACTGCAGGTTTAAAGGTGCTATGAGTGAAATGGTTCTTCTTCTTTTAGCTAACTTCCTGTCAGTGACTGCAGTTAGCAGTCCCCTCGCTCGTCCCTACGTCACCACATTAATGCACTGCGGTCTTCAAGCAGCGAGTTATCTAGCATCATCTCAGATCCATAAGTGTGATAAAACATGATAAAAACCATCAAAACAGACGTTGGGAAGGAAGTGAAGTAGGTCTTTAATAATCATTGTGTCAGCAGGATCAAAAATGAAAGTTTTCTTGAGGGTTGAAATGAAAAAGTAGGATATGAAGAAAATGGAGTTGTAGCTCTCTTGGGCAAAGAGTTAAGTGACCCAGTCTTGTGTGTGTGTGTGTGTGTCCCTCTGTCTGTCTGTGTGTGTGTGTGTGTGTGTGTGTGTGTGTGTGTGTCTGTCCCTTTGTGTGTGTGTGTGCGTTTGTCCTTCTGGCTGTGTGTGTGTGTGTGTGTGTGTGTGTGTGTGTGTGTGTGTGTGTGTGTGTGTGTGTGTGTGTCTGTCCCTCTGTGTGTGTGTGTGTGTGTGTGTGTGTATAACGGTTGAAGGCATGTTGTTGTCACATGCTGTCAGGTCTTTGAAAGCTAAAGCCTGGAGGAATACCTGACAGCCATCTGGCCGTTGTTTTTCTCTGTGACATCACACACACACACACACACACACACACACACACACACACACACACACACACACACACACACACACACACACACACACACACACACACACACACAAAGGTGCAGTCTCTTAAACATTTCCAAATCCAATTATAATTCACACACACACACACACACACACACACACACATACGTTGTACGTTTATACTTGTGAGGACATTCATTGACATAATGCATTCCCTAACCATCCAAACTAAATGCCTAACCCCAACCCTTACACTAACCCTAACATAAACCTAATTCATACCTGAACCTTAAAACCTAGTGTTAACCCTCAAACAGCCCTTTAAAGGCCTGTCCTTAAAACCTAGTGTTAACCCTCAAACAGCCCTTTAAAGGCCTGTCCTTAAAACCTAGTGTTAACCCTCAAACAGCCCTTTTAAAGGCCTGTCCTTAAAACTAAGTGTTAACCCTCAAACAGCCCTTTAAAGGCCTGTCCTTAAAACCTAGTGTTAACCGTCAAACAGCCCTTTAAAGGCCTGTCCTTAAAACCTAGTGTTAACCCTCAAACAGCCCTTTAAAGGCCTGTCCCAAAGTGAGAACCGGACACAAATGTCCTCACTTTACAAAAATGTCTTCACTCCTAAGGTCTGGAACCTATATTGGTTCTCACAAAAATAGTTGTACAGGTGCACGCACGCACGCACACACACACTCACACGCACACCACACACTCACAAACCACACACACACACACACACACACACACACACACACACACACACACACACACACACACACACACACACACACACACACACACACACACACACACACACACACACACACACACACACACACTCTGAGATATAGCCTGGAAGGAATCCAGTAGCTTCTGTTGATCTGAATAATTTATACGTTGTTTCTCGGGTTTTGTGTCTTGTAAGACTTGAACCTGACTAAGTGTGTGCTCTGGAAACAATAACCGTGTTCTACATATCTCTCTGTCTGTCTGTCTGTCTGTCTGTCTGTCTGTCTGTCTGTCTGTCTGTCTGTCTGTCTGTCTGTCTGTCTGTCTGTCTGTCTCTGTCTGTCTGTCTGTCTGTCTGTCTGTCTGTCTCTCTCTCTCTCTCTCTCTCTCTCTCTCTCTCTCTCTGTCTGTCTGTCTGTCTCTCTCTGTCACGTCACCACATTAATGCACTGCGGTCTTCAAGCAGCGAGTTATCTAGCATCATCTCAGATCCATAAGTGTGATAAAACATGATAAAAACCATCAAAACAGACATTGGGAAGGATTTTTACCTGCTCCGCCATTGTAGGCGCATACACATTCACCCATGTGTCGCTCTGGCGTGCACCGGCAGTGAGACGGTTGTCGGTTTGTAGCGTTCTCTCTACATGCAGAGCGGGTGACTGAGAGATCGGCTTTATGAAACGCGCACCCTATGTAATAGCTCAAAGCGTTTTACAGGGTTCCAGGTTCCATTCATTCACACACAGTCATACCGGTGGTGGTAAACTACCATAGTAGCCACAGCTGCCCTGGGGCAGACTGAGGGAAGCGTGGCTGCCATTCAGCGCCAACGGCCCCTCTGACCACCACCTCAAACACACAGCAGTCATACACATTCACATTATGTAAGTGATCACTGTCTGAATAAAGAGCGATTTAACACTTATATTAACATAAATAAATCACTTACTTCACCTTTAATGATAAGGGGTGCTGCTATACAGACACAACTCTCAATTTGGTTTTTACACGCAGCACCAAATGGGCCTATACCAACAACCCAGGACCCTCAATATTACCACGGGCAATTAAATCACTCATACTCCAAACATGTAATTTCAGTTGCTCATGGCCTGATGTGAAGAAGAAAATAAATCTATGAATGAAAAATTCTTAAAACAACATGAGTTTGTTTGGCCTTTCATTTCTTTTTTTTTTTTTTCAAAGGTTTTTTTATTGAATGTTAGTAACGAAATTGTAGCACAATGAATACACATTTTTCTCCTTTTTTTCCCGAACATACCCCACCCACATCCCACCCTCACACCCAACAACACGAAATATACACTACAAGAAACAAAAATAAACAATCAATATGAAAAAAAACAAAAAAAAAACACATAAAGAAATAAAATTAAATCAAATAAAAGAGGGGGAGGTAGCTACTCTTCTATAGTTATTGTTGGTTTTTTAAAATAATTTAGGAAGGGGCGCCAAATTCTGTCAAATTTATTCTCGGATCCCTGGCCTTTCATTTCTTTTATTACAATGTTTTCAGATTTGTATTTGTCTGTATTTCTTTGCTGCACACTGTAGGTTATCTGAGGTGGTTAAAATGATTCTATCGTTTTGTATCAACAGCAGTGACTCATGCTAGTCATTCTATAACACCGCTGAGAGTTCGAAGAGGCAGAAACAAATTTACATATTCATCTAAATGTTTGTGCAGGTTGAATCATTCCCTGCGTTCCAATCCCCATACTTCCCTACTATTTAGTATGCCAGAAAAAGATTTAGGATGTCCCAATACATGCACGTCAATTGTAGTATGCTGAAAATACATAAATGCCCCACTAACTCCAATAGCATTTTGGAGTATTCGTCTTTATTCTTTCTTGACATTTCTCGACATAATGAAAAAAAAATCTTCCTTATCTGATTTTTTTTTCTCTCTCTCCTGTCTGTGGCCCTAAAACTCTTCTGTACTTTTGTATGTAGTGTAGTAAAAAGACTAAAACTCTTCTGTACTTTAGTATGTAGTGTAGTAAAAAGACTAAAACTCTTCTGTACTTTAGTATGCAGTGTAGTAAAAAGACTAGAACTGTTCTGTACTTTAGTATGTAGTGTAGTAAAAAGACTAAAACTCTTCTGTACTTTAGTATGTAGTGTAGTAAAAAGAAAGAGTATGTGATTTGTAACGCAGGGATTCTATCGTTTTGTATCAACAACAGTGACTCATTCTTAGTCATTTTAAAACACCGCTGAGAGTTTCGCAGAGGCAGAACAAATTTACATATTCATCTAAATGTTTATGTAAATTCAGTCCAACTCGATTGCGTATGCAGCACTCGAGGTCTCATTTACATTTTATGCGTTACCTGACACTCATCTCATTTTAAATTACCCTTTATGAGCCTCTTTGTTTTTCTTAGGCTCCGTTTAGACAGCAGGCAGTGTAAGTGTGAAATTCCGATTTAAAGCAATAGTGCGTATGTTTTTTAATATAAATTAGTGTCTGTTGCATTCCAGCCATCGCCAAATTGGTTGACACAAAGTTGATTAAGCCTATTATCAGCTCCACAAAACTCTCTCTTGTGTTTTTCAGTATGGCAGCGTTTACAAACTGGTGTTCCATATGTCCAAGTGTCCCTTGGCAAAGAGACACTGAACCCCACATTGCTCCCGATGGTTCAGAGAGCGCCTTGCATGGCAGCTACTGCCATCGGTGTATGAGTGTGTGTATGAATGGGTGAATGTGGTAAGAAATGTAAAGCGCTTTGGGGCTGAGAAAAGCGCTAGGTCAAGGTCATTTACCATTTTAATTATTGCTGTTCCTTTGGGGTCTTTTCAGGGTCAGCAGTGGTTGGGTCTGGACATTTTCCCTGTGGACTATGACAGACAGACAGACAGACAGACAGACAGACAGACAGACAGACAGACAGACACACAGACAGACAGACATGTACCGTTAGCCTTAGAGTTGTTTTAAATTCACACAATCTATCATAGATTTTTATTTATTTATTTATTTATTTTTTAACATTATTTGAATAATTGTTTTTACTCACTTGTTCTGTCGGTTGCATGTTTTTTTTTTTTTTTTTTAGATTGTCTGTTTGTATTTATGAGTACACGCGTATGTTTGTTTTATGTGATTGGTGTCGACCACTCTAGGGACAAAGGATGCAAATTAGCACTTGCTACAATCCTGTATATTTACGTGTAAATGTCTATTAATATGCAATGTCCCTTTTAAATAAATAAACTTAAACTTAAATGCAGACGATTCAACCCTAGTTATTGCTGTTCCTTCCCAGGCTCAGCAGTGCTCCGGTTTGGATATTTTCCCCGTGGACGAATATCAGAACTCCTGCCATCTGTTCTGGATCTTGGAAGAGCTGCTACAGAAGTCTAAGGTAGTACTATCACTCACTCACTCACTCACTCACATCACTCACTCACTCCACTCACTCACTCACTCACTCACTCACTCACTCACTCACTCACACTCACTCACTCACTCACTCACTCACTCACTCACTCACTCACTCACTCACTCACTCACTCACTCACTCTTTCTAAGGTAGTACTACCATGTAAACATCTGGTCAATGATTAAATTCCTTCGTGATTTTTCTCTACTTATGACATCTATTGCAGCATGTCCGTCCGTCCTGGGAGAGGGATCCCTTACTTTGTCGACTCTCCCTGAGATTTCTTAAAAAAAAATGTAATCCCGGTAAAGGGTTTTTTACTGGGAGTTTTTTTCAAGCTAAGGGTGTAAGGGCAGGGTGTCTTATTGTATCATATTGTATCATACTGTATGGAATGTAAAGACCACTGAGACAAATGTCTATTTGTGATATTGGGCTATACAAATAAAACTGATTTGATTTGATTTAGGTGGCTGTTGGGTCGGAGCACTACACTCTCTCTCTCTCTCTCTCTCTCTCCTCACTCACTCACTCACCACTCACTCATCATCAACTCATCACCTCACTCACTCACTCACTCACTCACTCACTCACTCACACTCACTCACTCACTCACTCACTCACTCACTCACTCACTCACTCACTCACTCACTCACTCACTCCTCCTCACTCACTCACTCACTCACTCACTCACTCACTCACTCACTCACTCACTCACTCACTCACTCACTCACTCACTCACTCACATCACTCACATCACCATCACTCACTCTCCTCATCTCTCTCCCCCCCCCCCCTCTCTCTCTCTCTCTCCCCCCCTCTCTCTCTCTCTCCTCCCCCCTTCTCTCTCTCCCCCCCCCTCCCTCTCTCTCTCCCCTCTCTCTCTCTCTCTCTAAGGTACCGTGCAGGGTGAATGTTGGGTTGGAGCAACAGCATCAGTGCGGTGGATTTCTCAGTCATCTCGACCAGCGAGTCTTTCTGCTGTCCAACGAGTTCCCTTTGTTTTCCATCTGCATGTGGAGGATAGGCGGGCTGCTCACATCTTCACCCGCCGACAAATAGTAGCCGGAGAATCTTTTTCAAAAATGAAAATGCACAACTTCAACAAATAAATCCCAATATTTCCTAATAGTTGTTTTTACTTATTCATTCCAAAACTGCACACACACACTCGCACACACACACACACACACACATGCTTGCACACACACACACACTCACTCACTCACTCACTCACTCACTCACTCACTCGCTCGCTCACTCTCTCTCTCTCACTCACTCACACACACACACTCTCTCTCCCCCCTCTCTCTCTCTCTCTCTCTCTCTCCTCTCTCTCTCTCTCTCTCTCTCTCTCTCTCTCTCTCTCTCTCTCTCTCTCTCTCTCTCTCTCTCTCACACACAGGGTGTACAATGCATCTGTAATTGAGTAATAACGAATTAGCTTTTTAAAAAGGCCAGAGGAAACATTTAACATTTAAGGTTGAAAACTATCCCTAAAGTGTTTATCCCTCCAGTGATGTTTGACTTTGAAGTGGTTGGTAATTGAGTAATTTTGAGGCAACAAGGCAAGTTTATTTCTATAGCACAATTCAGACACAAGGCCATTCAAAGAAGTGCTTTATATGGCCATAAAATACATCAAGATTATACATTAGAAATTGCATTTAATTGAGTAATTTTAATCACCAAAAATCCACAAAATAATTCTTGTTCAGTAGTACTAATAGTGCTTGTTGATGGTAGAGTAATTTTAAGGCAACAGGGCAAGTTTATTTCTATAGCACAATTCAGACACAAGGCCATTCAAAGAAGTGCTTTACAGGGCGCATAAAATACATCAAGATTAGACATTAGAAATTGCATTTAAAGGTGCAGTGTGTAATATGACATCATCAAGAAAGTTCTACAAAGTTCTAGAATGCAACGCTCCCTGGGTAACCCCAACCCTTTCAAATAATAACAGACACATTTATTTTTCTTCACTAAACTAAATGATTTCTTTATTATTAATTGGAAAATTCCTCAAACGAAAACGAACATTTATAACTTTTAAAATTTCGACGAAAAGAAACAACATGCATTCTTTACGAGCGTTGTCTGCATGTTTCCTGATGCTCTGAGTGTGTGCGTGCGTGTGTGTGCGCGTGCGTGTGTGTGTGTGTGCGTGTGTGTGTGTGTGTGCGTGTGTGTGTGCGTGTGTTGTGTGTGTGGTGCGTGTGCGTGTGTTTGTGCGTGTGTGTGTGTGTGTGTGTGTGTGTGTTCAGCCTTTCATCCTTCCCAATGTCTGTGTCTCCGTTAGAAACCTGCCTCCATCTACTGTATAGAGATGTTCTCTTCCCTGCTGTGTATTGTGTTCCCGCGATAATGGTGTGTAAGAGAGTGTGTGTGTTTTGTGTGCGTGTCTGTGTGTGCATTGTGTGTGTGGGTGTGCGTCTATGTCTATCTGTGTCTGTGTGTGTGTGTGTGTGTCTTTGTGTCTCTGCGTGTCTCTGTCTCTGTGTCTGTGTCCTTGGCTGTCTGTGTGTGTCTGTCTGCGTGTGTGTGTGTGTTTGTCTGTGTGTGTGTGTGTCTCTCTCTCTCTCTCTCTTTGTGTGTGTCTCTCTCTCTCTCTGTGTGTGTGTGTGTGTGTGTCTCTGTGTGTGTGTGTGTCTCTCTCTCTCTCTCTCTCTCTGTGTCTCTCTCTCTCTCTTTGTGTGTGTGTGTTAATGGCCCCAGCTTGAGCAGCTAAATAACTTTTCGTCTTATACGTCACAAATCACCGAAGGCTTCACGAGCGCCGGCTGTGCTGATAGTCATCGGTGCTATTGTGTCTTTGTGTGTGTGTGTGTGTCTCTCTCTCTCTCCTCTCTCTCTCTCTCTCTCTATCTGTGTGTGTGTGTCTCTCTCTGTGTGTATTATATGTGTATTTCCTACGACACACTCTATTGTGTGTGTGTGTCTGTGATCTGCTCATCTTTCATATCCTGTTGAGAGCTCAAGCGAAGGGATCGGCCGCTCTCAGACGTATAAAATGGACTTCTCAAACATACTGTACGTGCACTGGCTGTTAATATGCCTGTGTGTGTGTGTGTGTGTGTGTGTGTGTGTGTGTCTGACGCCATTATCGTAGGCACACACACACACACACACACACACACACACACACACACACACACACACACACACACACACACACACACACACAATACACAGAGAGACACACAATACACAGACACACACACACTACACAGAGAGACACACAAACAATACACAGACACACACACACACAATACACAGAGAGAGATACACACACACAATACACAGACAGACACACACAATGACAGACAAATACACCTACACAGAGAGAGAGACATACAGACAGGCATAGACACACACACACACACACAATACACAGAGAGACACACACAGGCAGACATAGACACACACTACACAGAGAGACACACAATACACAGAGATACACACACACAGGCAGACATAGACACTCACACACAGACAGACACACTACACACACACACAATACACACACACACACACTGCCTTGCACACCATTATCGCAAGTGAATATGTTTTTTTTGGTGCTGGATAGATTGAGTGTATAGAATATGTATATGAGCTATTTTTATCGGTAGAGAAATTAACAATATTATATCATATATTAGATAATATTAACTATAGGATGATTAAAAAATGGTTGCTACATTTATAACAGGAATACCTATCCTTTGTCTTAAACGTGGAGTCAGTGATTCTGCTTGTTGTCAAAAATCAATTTTTGTCTTTTTATGAATAAAATAATAAAAAAATAAATTACGCTGATGTGTAAATAATTTTAAGATTTTATGAAGTAAACGGTTTTTATTGTAGTTAAAAATCCAGAGTCCAGCCCAGTGCATTGGACTTCCCTCTGCCTTTTGTGTTGTGTGTGTGTGTGTGTGTGTGTGTGTGTGTGTTGTGTGTGTGTGTGTGTGTGTGTGTGAAATACTGTAGCCATAATGAAAAGCCTGGAATCAGTTCAGTTCACATAAATCAGCGGCTAGCGGTGCAAAGCCTGCAGAAACTGTGTAGCAGATTGTGTAAATAATGCTTCACTGAGGCATATCCACACACACACACACACACAGGCTATCCACACACACACACACACACAGGCATATCCACACACACACACACACACACACACTAACACCCACATTATCCACACACACACAGAGCGAGCACACACACTATCCGCACACACACAGACACTCACATCAGCATCACAGCACACACACACACACACACACAGAGCGAGCACACACACTATCCGCACACACACATACACACACATCAGCATCACAGCACACACACACACAACACACACAAAACACACCTTCACTATCCGCACACACACACACACACAATCCAGTAACCACACACACACACACACACACACACACACACACACACACACACCAACAGCCTGTGATTTATGAGCTCAATGACTTCTCTAAATCTCTGCCCCCTTGATTGATATGAGAATGTTTCCCATATGTTTCGCTCGCTGGCCGGTTCTGAAATCAGGCCAGTGGCTTTTTAAGGTCAACACCGCCCCCGATTTTTTAAAGTATGAAAATCGGGGCGCTGTGGTGGCGTAGTGGATAGAGCGTGTACCATATCGGCTCTGGCCTTCGTTGCAGTGGTCGCGGGTTCAAATCCGACCC
>CM047522.1:26680258-26682758 GCA_026122265.1 Ammodytes dubius | reverse complement strand
TTCACAAAGATAATTTCAACAATAAAGCATTGGTTGAATATGTTCTCTGGCAGCACGCATCTCCCTGGCACACAGTCTGGAATCTCCTTTCAATACAGAAAATGAATCATTGTGTTGTGTGTGTGTGTGTTGTGTGTGTGTGTGTGTGTGTGTGTGTGTGTGTGTGTGTGTGTGTGTGTGTGTGTGTGTGTGTGTGTGTGTGTGTGTGTGTGTGGTGTCTGTGTGTGTGTGTGTGTGTGCGTGTGTCTGTGTCTGTGTGTCTTTGTGTGTGTCTGTGTGTCTTTGTGTTTTGGCTGTGAGCTCCTGGTAAACACATGCTATTCCTCATTAAGACAGGGCTGTTTTCGTGTGTTCCTGTATATGTGTGTGTGTGTGTGTGTGTGTGTTCCTGTGTGTGTGTGTGTGTGTGTGTGTGTGTGTGTGTGTGTGTGTGTGTGTAACATGACTAACTAGCTCATTGGTTTGTTTTCCGTCCAAAGGAAATAATAGCAGCAGAATAGACTAGAGGTTCTTCTCCAAGCAACCGTGATATATATATATAATATAATTGAGTGAACCGTACCATTTTGTGTGTGCGTGTGCGTGTGTGTGTGTGTGTGTGTGTGTGTGTGTGTGTGTCAGTGAGCGAGCGAGTGTATGTGTTTTTGCTGTGAGAAAATTGTGAGACAGAAATATAGACATCTTCACTATAAATTGATCGAGAAAAAAGCACAAATTGGTCCATAAAAAACTCTCCAGAATGTGTTTGACGCTCAAAATTTCACCGGCCAGTGTTGTTGTAAAAGCAGCTGACCGGCACGGCGCTAAATGTTTACGTCACACCTGACGCTGTTTACAAGCACCTCTTTCATTTCGGAGCGCTGTGTAAAAGGAGCTACTGATGCGCCAGCAGGCCGGCGTTGTTTGGTTCTGTGTAAATAACACAGAAGCAAGCAAAGCCGGCATTTTGGAGTGATGTTATTCCGTCAATATGCCGCAATCTCTGTGTAAAAGGGGATAGTCACACACAATAAATGCCTCCCCCCCCTCTCACCCCCCCCCCCACACACACACACTAAATTCCAATGAAAAGCAATTAAACCTTAGCCTTAACATTACCAGGACAGAAGAAAAGCTTATTTCCCCTTTGCACAATGGATGACGCTCTTACATTAGGCTTTTTTAAATTTGGTTTTCAAGGGCGACCTGCTCACAATTTTTTATTCAACATTTCGAGGACAGATAATTTAATTAAAGGTATTAAGCAAAACATGCAGAGACTTCCAAATGTCCTTGAACAGTTTGATAATCAAATTTGAGATCAAACGGTCAATTCGGCTTGAAGGTTATTTCGCTCACAGAAGAGGGGGAGAAGGCCAACGCACAAAACTTTATGTTTTTCTTAAACCTGCAGTGTGTAATATGACATCATCAAGAAAGTTCTACAAAGTTCTAGAATGCAACGCTCCCTGGGTAACCCCAACCCTTTTGAATAATAACAGAAGCTACAGTGGCCTTCAAGGACAAGAACAATTCTACATTTTAAACAATGCACCTGATGACATTCCAACTATGACACTTTCAAGATGCCGTCACTAGGCCTTGGTCCAAGATATGCAGAAATATGGACATATATGAGACCATTTCTAAGGGAAAAAATAATAATTAAAAAAAAGAATTCAGCTAGTATGCACTAAATTAAATGTACTTATGGATTTTGGGAATTTTTTTCATAGCAGACTTGGTAGAAAATAATTATAATATCCATAAGTACGTTTAATTTAGTGCATAATAGCCGACATTTTTTTTTAGATTCATTTTTTTCCCCCTTAGAAAGGGTCTCTTATATCTCCATATTTCTCCATACTCTCCAAACTGAAGAGAAGAGAGACCAAAAACCCCTTTCATCTCCAAGGCAACTAGCAGGCTGTGTGTGTGTTTGTGTGTGTGTGTGTGTGTGTGTGTTGTGTGTGTGTGTGTGTGTGTGTGTGTGTGTGTGTGTGTGTGTGTGTGTGTGTCTGTGCGTCCGTGCCCGCGTTTGTGGTTGTGTGTGTGTGTGTGTGTTTTTCTGTGTTTCTGTGTCTGTGTGAGTTTGTGTCTGCGTGTGTGTGCGTCTGTCTGTCTGTCTGTCTGTGTCCGTGCGTCTGTGTGTGCGTCCGTGCCCTTATGTGTGTGTGTGTGTGTGTGTCTGTGCGTCCTTGCCCGCGTGTGTGTGTGTGTATGTGTGTGTGAAAGAATGTACCATCCACTCACACATAAAAGACTGCTATAATATTCCCCCATTGAAATAAATCTGAGCTTTCAATTAGTGTTTTTTTTTTCAATGAAAAGCTGCCAGATGTTTGTCGTCATGTTCAGTTTTTTTTAATCCTGCTCAGTTATACGCTCAGTTATTCTCAGTTATACGCTGGTAATTAGAACGAATTGAACAAATTGAGATTTACCCTTTTTAGAAGAGAGAGCAGGGGGAAAGCCTATTGCATTAAAATCAGCATAAAATTAAATGTGTTTTATGTTGTTG
>CM047522.1:26672758-26675258 GCA_026122265.1 Ammodytes dubius | reverse complement strand
ATTATTAGTGTATTACGGAGGCTGAGGTGAAGTGTGTGCGGACGGGAGGTCGTCCACTGGAGTGCAGGGTCGGGGGTTCGATCCCCCGTCTCCCTGCCCCGTGTGTGTGTGTGTGTGTGTGTGTGCATGTGTGCATGTATGTACGCGTGTCCATGTGTGTTTGTTCGATCCCCGGTCATCCCCTCTCTCTCTCTCTCTCTCTCTCTCCTCTCTCTCTCTCTCTCTCTCTCCCTCCCCATTTCAACTCTGTACTATCTAGTAAAGCTTGAAAATGACAAAAAAATATCTTTGAAAAAAAATTATGTATAGTTTACCATTTATATGATAGAAATATTGACTTTTTTTTTTTTTGGCCGGGCCCAGCAGCAGACCTGAGTTCGATTCCCGCCCGCGGTCGTTCTCTGCATGTCACTCCCCTCTCTGCCCCATTTCACCTCTGTCTCTACACTATCAATAAAGCATAGAAATGCCCAAAAAATATCTTAAAAAAAAAAAAAAAAAAAATCGACTTTTCTTTGTCTTGTTTTTGTACACACACACACACACACACACACACACACCACACACACACACACACACACACACACACACACACACACACACACACACACACACACACACACACAATGTCCCCTGTTTGAACTTCTGTTGCTTTTTCTAAAGGTCCTTGTATAGAAATCTTCAATTATTGTCTGTGTCGTTCTTTGAGCGTTAACTCTACCGCCTTAGGCTCCAGTAAACAGATACGATTGTCTCATATCTGTGAGTTTAATTCTTCACGACGATCCCCGAGGCTTTTCCTTTAAATTATTTTCTTCAATAAATGTAGCACAGACAGTGTGCAGGGCTTGTAATCGAGCAAGATTAGATGGGGAGAGTGTGATCTGAAGAACTTTTGGGCAATTATTTCACACAGACCTCTTTGTTTTTAAGAGCAGTGCAGGTCAATATTTTTTACTTTCAGCTCTGGAAAAAATGAAGAGACCTGCACTTCAAATGTTCAGTGTCTTTCGTTTTATCTAACTTATTATGTGTATATTAGCATCTCCTTAAAAAAAAATATATATATTTCTTAGCTCAGTTGGTAGGGCGCCCCCCCGCCCCCATGGGCCTCAGCCAGCACGGTTCGATTCCAGCCCGCGGTCGTTCTCTGCATGTCACTCCCCTCTCTGCCCCATTTCAACTCTGTCTCTACACTATCAATAAAGCATAAAAATGCCAAAAAAAAAAAAAAAAAATACAAGACAAGACAAGACAGTATTGGAAAAAAAATTATGTTGAGATAATGTCCGTTAAAGATGGTTGTATAGGAGAAATATACAGACGCAAACAGACAAGGTTTAGTCAAATAAACACCTGAATGTACATGTTGGACCTTTTGATTTATACTAGTATGAAAGAAGACATGTTATGGAAGATAAATAGACAAATAATCAAGGACCAGGGGTTGAGAAAAACAATGCACTTATCCACCTCCACAGTTCCCTCTTGAATATTCCTTCTCTGTAATTAAAGTGACACGTCACTCTCCATCCATATCCTGTCATTATGTTTCAATGCTTATTCTAAGTGCATATTAATCATGGCATTGTTGAAGCATACTTCCCCCACGGGTACATATTCTAAGATTAGACACACACACACACACACACACACACAAACACACACACGCACACACACATACACGCACACACACACACACACACACACACACACACACACACACACACACACACACACACACACACACACACACACACTCGAACACTCGCCAGGTCCCTATTCTAAGATGAGAAATCATTGCTTTCATAGGCAGTAGATAGTTGCAACACCACACACACATACACACGGAAACACATACACACACACACACGCAGACACACACACACACACACTTGCCACGTCCCTATTCTAAAAGCGGGGAGATCTTCCCTTGCATAAGTATAAGGCTGTTGTTTGAATGTGTGTGTGTGTGTGTGTGTGTGTGTGTGTGTGTGTGTGTGTGTGTGTGTGTGTCTGTCCGTATATGTTTGTGTGCATGTGCGTGCGTGTGTGTCTGTGTGAGTGTGTTTGTGTGTGTGTGTGTGTGTGTGTCCGTATATGTTTGTTTGCGTGTGTGTGTGTGTGTGTGTGTCTGTCTGTCTGTCTGTCTGCCTGTCTGTCTGTCTGTGTGTGTGTTTCTGTCTGTCTGTCTGTCTGTCTGTGTGTGTGTGTGTGTATGTGTGTGTGAGTTGGTCAGACAGACAGTCAGTTAAACGATGGTCCATTAGTCTGTACACAGATTGAGCATTTCGTGCTCTGACATTTCATGGATTAAATAATCAACGCGGTAGATTAAGCAAATGAGTTCCAACATGGTTGTCCATCTTTAGGACTGCTTTAGTTTTCTAAGCTATGGACACAGCCAGACTATACGTTTCTGTCTCTCTCTCCCTCTCCCGCTCTCTCTCTCTCTCTCTCTCCCTGTTTCCCTCTCTCTCCCTCCCTCTCTCTCTCTCTC
>CM047522.1:26650258-26665258 GCA_026122265.1 Ammodytes dubius | reverse complement strand
TGAAGAGCAGGCTGTGTGTAGCAGCCGCTGCCTTGCTGCTACTGCTGGCATCGTCCACTCACGCCCAGGGGGAAGGTAAAGCCTCACACACACACACACACACACACACACACACACACACACACACACACACACACACACACACACACACACACACACACACACACACACACACTCCTCTGTCATACTACCAAGGGCGTAGGGCTGTGCAATTCATTAAAGGAATACTTCACCTATATGGGACCAGCGTTCTATCATTATAAAATCTCCATTATAATATAATGAATTAGGTGTTTCTGTAACGGCTGGATCAGGAGGACACAGGCGCGGAGACAGTATCAGTATTAAGAAGATTTATTTTGGAAGTAACCAGCAGGGGGTTAGGACCGTGATCCGGCAGGGAGGCTGGCTGTCATGGGGGGCTCCAGGGAGAGAGCAACGGGGCAAGTCCAGGGGGGCTGGGTGGGAGCGGGCTAGAGCAGGCAGGCAGAGAGGTCCGGGGGAAGTGCTGGCGGGCGAGGGCTGGAGCTGGTGGCTGGAGTCAGGCCGGGAGAGCTGTGGCATAAAAACAGGAGTTAGCCAGGAAAAATGCAAAAAGCGGAGCTGCAAACAGGTTGCTTAGAGAGAGAGAACTGACTGTGTGGAAACAAATCTACAATCTGGCAGTGTCTGGAAGGAAGGGCCGGGTATATGTAGAGCAGTTGATGATGATTGATGGCAGCTGTGAATGCTGGTGATTGACTCCAGCAAACCTGACTACAACCCTGCAATTAGACCAGCACATAGACAAGGGTAAAGGGAAAAACAACACAAGGGCTAGAGGCCCAAGCAGGATCATAACAGTTTCGTCCTCATCTCCTCAGTCTTCCCTCAGTCTTCCCTTGGCCCAGCTGTCCTGTTAATCCTAACCCTACATTTTCCCATGTGTGATGTCACACATGGAAAATGTAGGGTTAGACATTGAGACCATAAAACACTCTTGTCTGAAGCGTCGACCTCGACCACGAACTGCAGAGCCGGATTGGGGTGAATGAGAATGGGGTCTGAAGTGAACCGCTTCTTCAGCTCAACGAACGCTGCTTCAGCCTCGTCAGCTCCAGAGTCCACCAGAGTGAACAGCGAATGGGTTTGTTGGTTACAGGAGAGTGTAGCCTGCAGTTTAGTTTAGTTTTAGTTTTATTTATTTGCACAATTAAAAAAAGAAACATACACAAAGAATGGCAAAGAATACAAATAACATACAGTGCAGGGAGAGGCAGAAAACCCGATGGGCTTATTTGAAGCCTCCACCTAAATAATGTTAAAATTTCACAAAGTTATAAGGAAACACAAAATAAACATACAAAAAAAATCATATGACTACATAAAGTGATAAACAACTAATAATAACAAATTACATATAATAACAACATAATAATAACATCAATATAAAGTTGCATGCGAGTTTGGGGGAAAGGCACCGAAGTGGTCTTGCTCACCAGTATTCCCACCGTTACTGGGGAGCATTCCCTTTTTGGACCGCTGGGGACAGAGCTCAGGAAGTGCCGGGTTGAGCGCAGTAAATGCAGAGCCCTTCATCTCCTCCGAGGCGCTCACTTTGAGAGTCTGCTCGCCAGCGCACGGCTCTTGCTAAGAGGAGGAAGACCAGCTGAAGGTGGTAGATGCCTAAGGTAGTGGCCGTAGTACATGAGTCCTGGTTCGATCCCCGCACCGACAGGGGAGTCTAAAACTAGCAGAGCGGTATGTGTCTCGTGCACATCTCTACCATTGTCCCTTTGAGAAGACCTACCAACACTCAGGCGCTGTAGCGCTGACCGCGTCTGACCCCGATGTGTACTAGAGGGAGAGAAACAAATTTCAATGTGCCATGTGTACACGACAATAAAGAAACTAACTTAATGACAGGAATCAGGGTCGACTGGGATGCCTGGAGTGTCTTACAGGACCTGGGGGAGAACGGAGGAGAACGGGCCATGAGGCCGCCCGACTCTTTCCCTGCGACGCTCTCTAAGGCGATTATAACGTCTGATAGCTAGGGCCACTAACTCGTCCAGACTAGCTGACTCATCCCGAACTGCTAAAGCCCCTTATCTCACTGGGCTGCGACTGTTTGCGACAAGTTGGAGACTTCATTGGCAAACGAGTCTCTAAACTGTCTCCAAACGTTCGCGGAGGTCTCAATTCCTCGCATGAGTCGCAGAGCCGCGCAGTCTGTCGCATGAATTTTGAACATGTTCAAAAAAAGCTGTGCGACAAATCTGTCTCAAAATAGTCTCAGAGTGGTCGCAGGTGTCTCCAACGCGTCGCAAACCCTTCTCAATTTAGTCTTCCGCGAGTCAGAAAGTGCGAGCAATGTGAGAAAACTTTGCGAAGGGTTGGCGACTTATGAAACTAAATTGCGACTGATTTGAGACAAAAATGAGACGGTCGTGCGACGCTCGCGAGACACAAATGCGACCTCCTGGCAAGTGTTGGGCAGGACATTCGCAAACGTGTCGTGAGGAACCAACTCGGTGACACTGCAAGTGAAAATTGTCGCTAATTTGCATATTTGGTCGCAATTTTGTGTCTCCAACTTGTCGCACACTGTCGCAGCCCAGTGAGATAGGGGCTTAACTCAGTCCTTAACTGGGTCGGCTAGTCCGCTGAGAAATGCCCCCTGAAGAGCCTCATCATTCCACCCCGTCTCTGCCGCTAGCGCCCTGAACTCTACTGAATACTCGGCTACACTGTGGGTTCCTTGTCGTAGTAGGAGGAGTCGTTTGGTGGCATCCCTGCCGCGTCCTCGTAGTGGGTGTCTAGGTGTCTTTCTCACTCAGTGCGCTACATGCACAACTAGATTGGATTAAGACTAGACATTTCGAACGGACCATGTCATTGTCTGAGTAACATGCCTTTCCGAAATCGAAAATGCTGTCTCCACCATGCAGTGTTCTTATCCGATTCTCTTGTCGAAAGCATCGAATAACAGTGTTACATGCAGTTAAAAGTCCGTTGAAGTTTATCGTTTAGTTACCGATCTAGAGTTGCATGTAGCTGCACTGAGTGTCTCCCTATCCCCCTCCCTCCCTCCCCACAATTGATTTTCTCTGCAGCGTCCCAGTGTATTACGGAGGCCAAGGCTGATATCGTGCTGCTGGTCGATGGATCTTGGAGTGTCGGGAGAAAGAACTTCCAAACCATCCGTGACTTCATCTCTCGTGTGGTCAGCGTGTTTGACATCGGTCCCAACAGAGTCCAGATTGGTAAGATTTATACACCACTAATTCAATTGTTATTTTTTTTTATCCTTTACTTTTTTTTTCAAGGGAGACCTGTTCCCATTCCCACGTTACCATTCATTCACACACCGATAGCAGGCAGGCTATAACTATCGGGAGCAATTTAGAGTTCGGTGTCTCTTTGCTCAGGGACACTTCGACATGTGAACATGTGTGGCAATAGTTTCATAAAAGCAGGCACTTTAAAAATGTCCGCTGGAATTTTTCTAGTTGTTATATTATTCTCTGTAAGTTGGTGTGTTGTTTACCTTGAGAAGAAATGTAAAGCGCTTTGGGGCTGAGAAAATCGGCTAAAAAGCGCTATATAAGTCCATTTACCATTTAACATTGCTGTGTGTTTTTATCTGCAGGTCTGGCTCAATACAGTGGAGACCCAAAGACAGAATGGCATCTGAACGCCCACCCGACCAAAGCCTCTCTCGTGGAAGCTGTTGCTAATCTGCCTTACAAAGGAGGCACCACCATGACAGGTGAGTCAACAGCTGTACAAAACACATCGGGTTACATTACATTACATTACATTTCATTTATCAGAAGCTTTTTAAATTATTATTGGGTGCAAAAAAAAATTTAAACCCCTACATCCAGTTCTGTGTCGACTATCTAAAGTGACTGAGAAACATTGCAGTTGATTTAAACAAACCAAAAAAAAACAGCATTCACAATCAACGAGGCTCCGAATACAGGCAGGTAGGTGCGTGGGTTCACCTGTGGGTGAGTAGTCTGTTGGCTGCTACTGAGACACATCTTGGGGTGGTAGGATGGCCTAGAGGTAAGGTGGCCGACCAGTAACCATGAGGTCGCTGGTTCGATCCCCGGCACCGGACAGGAGGGTGTTAGTTGTAAAACTGGCAGAGGCTGGTATTGTGTCTACGGTGCCCACCATCTCTACCATTGTGTCCTTGAGCAAGGCACTAAACCAAACTGCTCCAGGGGCGCTGTACTGCGGCTGACCCTGCGCTCTGACCCCCTCCGAGGTGTGGTAACTTGAGAGGGGATATGCGAAAAGACGAATTTCAATGTGCCTCGTGTACAACTGACAAATACTGGCCAATACTCTCTCTCTTTATAAAATACAACTGTACACAATAAATCATGAATAAATTGATACAAAATCTAAAAAAAACACTAAGAAAAACTAAACTTGACTTTGCTGATGAAAATCTTTCCTACAGGAATGGCTCTGAACTACATCCTTCAGAACAACTTCAAGAACAACGTGGGGATGCGTGACGACGCCCGAAAGATCGGTGTCCTGATCACCGACGGAAAGTCCCAGGACGAAATCGTCTTCAACTCGCAGAAGCTCCGAGACAGCGACATCGAGCTGTACGCAATCGGTGAGTGATTGTCCGCCTGCTAAAGCGTGTGTGTGTGTGTGTGTGTGTGTGTGTGTGTGTGTGTGTGTGTGTGTGTGTGTGTGTGTGTGTGTGTGTGTGTGTGTGTGTGTGTGTGAGTGAGTGAGAGGGCATTTTTAGAACCAAAGTTGATCTTTGTGTTCCATTGTGTATATTTGATGGGTTAAGGTTTTGGGTTTACATTCAAGAACTTTCTTGAGATACCTACAGCTCCGGAAAAAATGAAGAGACCACTCCAAATGTTCAGTGTCTCTCGTTTTACTATTTATAGGCATATGTTTGAGTAGAATGAACATTTTGATTTTATTATATAAACTACTGACAACATTTCTACCAAATTCCAAAAAAAAATTGTCCTCAAGAGCATTTTCTAATAAGTTATGTAGAGATGAAGATTGAAGAAAAATCCAGACTGGTCTCTTCATTTTTTCTGTGGCTGTACAGTAGGGGAAAGTGGGGTGAGTTGTGCAACTTTTTACGCAAAGTGATTTTAAAGTGAGGCCGTGATAGTTATGTCTCCAACTCAAATATGTACATATATTTCAGGATGTTGTGCATCCCTGGCAATAAAAACTTTGGATCTGGAATAAACTGTTTAAGAAATATAGCTTTTGGAAAAAAAGTTGTCTTGTCGCACAAATCACCCCACATAGTGGGGTGATTTGTGCATTTGGAGAAAATAAGGTGGGGTGAATTGTGCCAATTTATATATATCTCAAAAACTGTAATGCAAGACAAATCCATTAGACAATCACTTATTTAAGGTGTATTTAAAGTAAATAAAGTAAATAGTTGACAACGATTGAAGGTACATTTTCTTAAACAAGGCCTAGCAGATCTAGGTGGTTTTGCCTGCAAAGCTCACAATGACAAAGTCACCATCATCATCTTTCTGGCCATCTGAACTCTCATCAGTGGTGTCGTTAAGTGGAATTGAGATGTCACTCTCTTCTGAGCTACTGTAGACAATCACTTTCTTTTGGTGACCAGCGTATACAGCCATGCCACTGGCACGACTCTCAGAAATGTACTTTGCACTAGTTGCTCCGTGCTTGTGGAACCAACTGCCACCTGACAAATGTGATTCCCCCTACATTTCTGCCTTTAAATCAAGGCTCAAAACCCATATGTACACCCTGGTGTTTCCTCCCCATTAACTATCTTACCTCTGCACTACTATCTGTGTTTATGTGGATGTATGGGCTTTACGTCTTTTATTTTGGTTATTGTTATTTTACCTTCATTGTTTACCTACTGAATGCACTATGTACAGCACTTTGGACAGTGCAAACTGTCATAAATGTGCTTTTATAAATACATTTTACTTACTTACTTACTTATAACTCACCTAGGCCATTTGGCACAAATCACCCCATCCCCAGAATTTTGGATAATAGGCATGATGCAGCAATTTAGGGCTGACATCGTGCTAACTATATAGACTCAAAGTGTAGCATACCAAAGCACTAAAACATGTGTCAAATGTTTTCAAACGTGTCTATAATTGTTCAGACACAATAATCAAAAAACCTTGATCATGGAAATTTTACTTTGAAAGGCAAAACACAGTTTTTTGAGCTTAAATGTGCTTATATCTTATTCGTTGTGTCTCCCTTCTTTACAGGATGAGTCAAATGGATGGCTCTTCTTAAATATGTGGTCACATTTCCAATTTCTTCCACGGTTTTCTAGAAACAAGGGGTTTTGCAACTTCCAAAATGCACAACTCACCCCACTTTCCCCTATATGTTTTTAGCATCGCGTTTTTTTCAGGCACATTTCTGATGGTACAATGTATTTTTCTCTCAGGTGTGGAGGCTGCAGATGAGAACGAGCTGCAGTCCATCGCTTCAGATCCCGACGAGATTCACATGTACAACGTCAACAAGTTCGAGTTCCTTGTGAACATCGTCAATGAGCTCACAGACAACCTGTGTAACAGTGTCAAGGGCCCAGGTAAGAAGAAATAACTAAATAATGATGCATCACTCTTATTAGAATCCACTTGAAGATTAAGTTAAGTTAAAGCTGGGGTATATGATTTCTGATTGGTCAAAGTTAACATGAGCTGTACACTTTGACCAAATCAGAGTGAGGCTCCGATTCTCTGTTCTTATTGGCTGTTGGGACTGTCCATTCACTTTGGCACGACTTTGTTGGTGTAGAGCGTGTCAGAGAGGGACCATAGGGGAGGGACCAAAGAGAACAAGTGGAGCGGTTGAGGTATTTGGATTTGAATCTCTATCCCAACTGCCATTTTCTCCCCAAATCCTCCTCCCCAGCTTTAAGTAAAGTTACTTTATTAGTCAATGGTTACATTGAAATGTGTCCTTTTTTTTTTTTTTTTTATATATTTTTTGGCATTTTTATGCTTTATTGATAGTGTAGAGACAGAGTTGAAATGGGGCAGAGAGGGGAGTGACATGCAGAGAACGACCGCGGGCTGGATTCGAACCCGGGTCCGCTGCTGGCCGAGGCCCATGGGGGGGACGCCCTACCAACTGAGCTAAGGGCGCCCCCTACGAAATGTGTCTTTCCTCATATCACCTCTCAAGTTCCCACACTCCAGAGGGGGTCAGAGCACAGGGTCAGCCATAGTACAGCGCCCCTGGAGTAGTTTTGGGGTTAAGTGTCTTGCACAAGGACACAATGGTAGAGATGGTGGGCACCATAGATGTAATAGCAGTCAGAGAGAGAGAGAGAGAGAGAGAGAGAGAGGTCTAAAAAAAAATAGTGTGTTCATCTTCTTATTTTTTTTCAAATTCCAGTCTGTTTTCCATCTGACCTCGAACCACCACTAACTATTAAAAGGTGTAAATCTGTTCAGTGGTATTCAAGGGAAACAAGCGCTGGAATTACAGCTGCAGGGCCGGGTTGTCTGCAAAGAGAATGGAGTGAAATATTTAAGAGACACTTCCTCCCGTACATCTGCTTTTTATAAAGATTTTTTTTTTTTTGGCATTTTCAAGCTTTATTGGACAGTACAGAGTTGAAATGGGGAGACAGAGACCTGCAGTAAAGGTCCACGGGTCGGATTTGAACCCGCGACCACTGCAACGAAGGCCGGAGCCAATATGGTACGCGCTCTATCCACTACGCCACCGGAGCACCTGTACATCTGCTTTCCCCCCCCCCCCCCGTTTTGAATGAATGATGATCCCTGATTCTTTTATGGGTTTATTTGAGGGACATTGCACACTAATAAACAGTCAGAGCCAGAGTTAGCCTAAGAGGCTAGTTTACATCTGTTGTCCCCTGCCAGATATTTAAAAGGCAACCTAAAATTACAGAAATAAAATGCATGTACAAACAAAGATTAAAAAACAACATAGTCGACTCAGAAAATACAGTAACACATAGTAAGAAGAATTGACAGACAATGGCAAACAAACAATAAAATATGTAGACAGTAGATGAATTTAGACAATTTGAAAAAGTACACATTATTATGCACTCGCTGTACTCCCCCCAAAATGAAAACAAACCCTGCGTTCCAATCCCCATACTTCCCTACTATTTAGTATGCCGGAAAAAGATTTAGGATGTCCCAATACATGCCTGTCAATTGTAGTGTGCTGAAAAATACATAAATGCCCCACTAACTCCAATGGCATTTTGGAGTACTCGTCTTTATTCTTGACATATCTCGACATAATGAAAACATTTTTTTCCATATCTGATTTTTATTTCAGAAGTAAGAAGAAAGAGTATGTGATTTGGAACGCAGGGCATGTGTCAATTATAGTCTCGAAAATTTTTAAAAACAAAAATATCAGATCCAAGAAAAAGGCAGACAGATAAATTAAAGCAAACTCCCCTATCCCTGACGACTTTGATTAGTTTGAAACCATCAGAAGACTTCCAAGGCGTTGCATGGAAACTCTCACATTGGACGCACTTTGTGACCGTAAATCAGCTTTAGGAGGAAATACAGAAAATGATTTACAGCACAGCCAGAGAAAAACATCTTCTTTTTGAGAGAGAGAGAGGTAGGGAGAGAGTTGGAGAGATGAAGATGGAGGGAGGGAAAGGAGAGAGAGAGAGAGAGGAATGAAGGGAGAGAGATGAAGGAAGAGAGATGAAGAGAGAGAGAGACAGAGAGAGAGAAAGAGTGAGAAAGTCTTTGTCAGATGAAACCGAAATATCCAGCGGGCAAACGGCTTCGTTGACAAGCGAGAATCGGACAGTGGGCAGATTTGTGATGGCAAAGTTCACAGTTTAAAATAGTTGACATGGTGAAACAGTCACATTCCAGCTAATGTTCGTTTGTTTTTAACATTGGTAACAATTTAGAATAAGGGTACATATATTCACTGTTAGTTAATGCTTAATTAAGGCTTAATAAGCATTTTTTTTTTTTTTAATTTTCCCAGGAGGAGAAGTACCGAATCCCCCCACAGAGCTGGTGACATCAGAGGTGACAAATTCTTCCTTCCGTGCAACGTGGACGGCGACCGAAAGTGAAGTCGACACATATCGCGTCACCTACCAGATGGCAGTCGGAGGACCCACCGCCGAGGTAAACAAATAAAGCCCAATGTGTAACCCCCTATTTTCAGCTTATTTCACTGTTTATTTTGCTCTATTTCAACCACTATTTCAGAACTTTTCCTGAATGCTTGGACAGAGAAGAAACAAGGAATTTGAGACGTCGCTATTAGATATCCCAACGATATTCAATCAACAAGTGACAAGCATCTACTGAGCATGCTCCACAAAAACAAACTAATTGACACCCCATGTTGTTTAAAGGTGCTCCAAGGAACTTTCAGTTTGTGTTAATTCTAGCGCCCCCCTTTGGACACAAGCGGTAGTGTTTTTACTTCGCCAGCTGTTGTTCCTGGGTGAGCGTATACACATGACAAAGGCATTAAGAAAAAACTTTATTAAAATAGCATTCTTTGCAGTGATGAATCTCGTTTGTTGTTACATGTAATTTATGATCATAAGAGGAATTTTCTTTCTCCAAATTTTCAGAAATATTTAAAAGTTCCTCGTGGCGCCTTTAATATTCCGGTATGTGTTGTGTTGACAATATATGTGGCAAAACCCACAAGAAAATTAAAAACAATCTTGAAACCCCTGTCTGTGTACTTGGCCCTTTCTGCGACTAAAATCTGGAATTAGTTGCTTTTTTTTATTTTCCTTTTTTCCCCGCTCTGAACCTGCATTTAGTTTACACTTAACCTCCTGTCATTCCCATCTCTAAAACACAGCACTGGGTCCTTTCCATCTTTTGTTGCTTTTATTGGCCCGACGTCACACATGGAGTCTGGGTGATTATAATCGTCTGAAATCAAGTAGATTTTTCCAACTGGATCCACTTAGTATAACTGTATAGACCTCACACTATTGTCGGGGGCTGAGACTGAGACCAATGCCATAGTGTAAAGGGCCCTTCTCTCCCCTTAAGCCCCTATCTCACTGGGCTGCGACCATGTGTGACAAGTTAGAGACACAAAATTGTGAGAAAATATGCGAATTAGCGTATATATATTATATATAGGGGGGAACGGGGTAATCTGAGCCACTTTTTACATTTGCTCCCCTCTAAGAGAGCTAAAATGATTTATCACTCAAATTTACACATTTCCCATTAATTCAGGATGTTTCCTAGAAATGGGCATTAGCAGAATGTTTTCAAGACAAAGGGCAGTGAAAATATGATTGTTTAAAAAAAAGTTGTCATGTGGCTCACTTTACCCCAGCTGTGGGGTAAACTGATCCACTTACTTTTTCCACTCTGAAACTACCATAACAACACATATTGTAACAGTAAGAATGCTGAAAGCTAGCCACACATTCCAGAACTAAAAAAATACCTCTCTTAGCATTTCAGGCAAATCTTCAGTTATCAGCATCACATGGTTTCATATGTTGGTAGTTCATCAACACGTATGATAGAAGTTTTTCTACGTGAATACATTTGCTTTGGCACAACAGTCGTTTAAGTTGACAGCAAGAAAATTTACTTTTACATGCAAAATACCTATTTTGGTGAAAAAAACATGCTTACCACAGCAGTAAAACTGTATTTTAGCTAGTTGTGAATTAACTGTAAAATTGTTTCATGTAGCTGTATATTGATGTATTGTATTATGACTTGCCTTAGGACTACGGATGCGAATTAGCATTTATGCTAACTCCGGCATATTTACATTGATGCTCTGCTGACATGTTGATTAATATGCACTGTCCTAATCAAATAAACTAAGCTATTACAAGCAGCACCATGAGGTCCTCTCTTTCAGGGCCATGGGGAAATGAGAGGGGCTTGAAAACATATATCTCACATGACCACAAATGTTTTCCGTTGCCTAGATACAGGGGGTGGCTCACATTACCCGATGCCTCAGATTCCCCCGTTCTCCCCTACATTTAATTTAGTGCATAATAGCTGAATTTTTTTTTTTATTATTATTTTTTCCCTTAGAAAGGGTCTCATATATGTCCATATTTCTGCATATTTTGGACCAAGGCCTATGCAAAGTGTCATAGTTGGAATGTCATCAGGTGCATCGTTTAAAATGTAGAATTGTTCTTGTCCTTGAAGGCCACTGTAGCTTCTGTTATTATTCGAAAGGGTTGGGGTTACCCAGGGAGCGTTGCATTCTAGAACTTTGTAGAACTTTCTTGATGATGTCATATTACACACTGCACCTTTAAAGCTGCTATATAAATAAAGATATTATTATTTATCGTTTCAGCTGCTGGTTAATGGAACATTGACCACTGTAGTTCTGGAAGGCCTGACCCCCCTGACTGAGTATGTTGTCAACGTTTACTCTGTGATGGGAGAGGCAAGCAGTGAACCTCTGAAAGGAACTGAGACCACCTGTAAGTGTGTTTACTTTTCATTTTCTAAGAACTCTGAACCAAGTACTCTTAATATATTCATTCATGCATTCTTGCACATCAAAATGCCTTAACATGTAGGGGAGAACGGGGTAATCTGAGCCACTTTATACATTTGCTCCCCTCTAAGCGAGCTAAAATGATTTATCACTCAAATTTACACATTTCCCATTAATTCAGGATGTTTCCTAGAAATGGGCATTAGCAGAATGTTTTCAAGACAAAGGGCAGTGAAAATATGATTGTTTTAAAAAAAGTTGTCATGTGGCTCACTTTACCCCAGAGACAGACTAGAAACATCAAGGGGGTAAAGTGAACCAGCTGTGGGGTAAACTGATCCACTTACTTTTTCCACTCTGAAACTACCATAACAACACATATTGTAACAGTTAGAATCCTGAAAGCTAGCCACACATTCCAGAACTAATGTCGGACTAGTAAAAGAATGATGGGGTTTGGTCAATTAAGCAAAGCAAATTTTCTAAACACTTGAAAGTAACTCTGAACAAAACATTAAAATATAACATATGTTATGTAATATTACATTAAAATATGTTTAAGACTAAACTTAACTTGTGCCTCATGGTGGGGGAAAGTGAGACAGTGCCTCACTTTCCCCCACAGCGTTTGGCTCACTTTCCCCCACCACCACAATTTGAGAAAAAACTACCTCTCTTAGCATTTCAGGCTAATCTTTAGCTAATATCATCACATGGTTTTTATATTTTGGTAGTTCATCAACACGTATGATAGAAGTTTTTCTACGTGAATACATTTGCTTTGGCACAACAACAAAAAAATGTACTTTTACATGCAAAATACCTATTTTGGTGAAAAAAACATGCTTACCACAGCACCATGAGGTCCTCTCTTTCAGAGCCATGGGGAAATGAGAGGGGCTTGAAAACACATGTCTCATATGACCAATTTTTTTTTCCGTTGCCTAGATACAGGGGGTGGCTCACATTACCCGATGCCTCAGATTCCCCCGTTCTCCCCTATATATAATTCATAAATAAAAAATAGTTTGACAAAATAAACACGAAAAAAATTATAAAAAAAAAAAAAAAATTATGAGTGAAAAAAATCTAGAATTTTTTTTCATCAATTAAAAAAAAAAAAAAATTGTTTGACATTTTTTTTTAAATAAAACAATTAAATAAAATGTAATCAACGTATTTCATTCACATTTCCTTTGTTCCCCCAGGACGTAGGACGGCCCGGATGTATAACTCTGCCTGGAGGTCTTCCATGTCCAGCTGTTCATTCTGTGGTCCAGACTGCAGCCAGTGCACGACAGGAGACGAAGATTATGAGCTCAACTCTGCCTCTAGCTCAAGACAAAACCAAATACTGACCACTTTAACTCCTGCTCTGCTCATTTTCATCACCACCACTATCCTCGGCTTGTAAATTAAGTCTAGAAAATATAATTCAGATGGTAAAATTAGTTTTTTTTGCTTGTTAAAGAAGCTACGAGGAACTTTTAGATATTTCTGAAATGTTTTTCCTCTGATGATCATTAATCACATGTAACAGCAAACGAGACCATCAGTGCAAATAATGCAAATGTAATATATTCAAGCTAGAACTTTAGAACAATGCACCTTGACCATATTGCTTTTCTAAAAGTTTTTTAAAATGTATGAAAATTAAAAAATAGCACTTTACCCTATTGAGTTGTTTTGCATTTATTTCATCTGTGTTGGACAGTCTGATATATTTCTCGATTGGACCGAGAGGCCATTGGTACGACGTTCTGTTACCCAAAAAATACACACACTCTTTATATTTTACCTTTATTATTTGATGTATTCGATGAACAAACCATGTGGCTTTGTTTAAAAAAACTAAATAAATACAATAACAAAAGCACATACTCAAATATTACATAAAAATCAATAAAAAAGGGATTTTAAATACAGAAATGTCGGCCCTCTATAAAGTATAATCATCGATATGTACTCAGTACTTGGTTTGGGCCCCTTATGCATGAATTCTTGCCTCAATTCCAATTCATTTTCCATGATATTCTAATAATATGAGTTTCACCTGTATTACTGAACTGTCCCTTTAACACTGATGTATCTGCATTTCCCTGCTCTACCACTAGGTGTCATTGTTGCTCAAGGAATAAAATATAAGTGAAATCCTGGTCTCAACTTTTCCATGATAGAGTATTTAGTGAGTAATGCTGGGCTTACACTAGAGGACTTTTAAAAGACTTTGAAAAGACTGAAGACTGAAACCCTCTTACATCTAAAGACAATCAACTCACACCTGAAGACAACTAGTCATTAGTTTTCAGTCACAGAGTGTGATTTTGAAAAGACAGGGGTCTCATATTGCAAGACTACAACTAGATTCCTTTTGAGATTAATATTATTTCCGCAAACGCGATAGTGATTATTTAATTAAAAACAAGTGAATTCAATATTCCGAGCGGGGGACTTCCTTTAGTTATTTGACCAGCTTTATTTGCTGATCTCATACCCCAATAACTTTAACTCCTAGCCCTGTATTTGACGGTAGAGTGTTCAAGTTGCGCGGCTGTCAGCCTGGTTCTCCACCGAGGCTTCTATGAAAAAGTATCCGAAATAAGTGCCTCACAGGCGGACACAGGTCGCGACTAATGCCGCTCCTCTTGTGTCGTGCTTGGTGCATGCGAGAGTGTGACAGTGTTTACGTCATTTCGCTTGAGCCAACCCCCTAAGACTAGCGATAATATCAAACATGTTTGATAATCAAGACGGGAAGAAGACTGGCTGAAATTGGGTCGGAAGACCACCATACACCAAACGACTGTGATTACGTGCGCGCGCCACAACTCCAGCACGACTCCCGTGATTTCAGTCCGACATTGGAAGATTGTCTGCGACTGTCAAATCGCGTGAAAAGTCGTGTAGTGTAAGCCCAGCATAAGTTGAGTCTCTCTGTCGACCACTGTTAATGGGAGGCAGATGGGCCTATCGCGCACACACACACACACACACACACACACACACACACACACACACACACACACACACACACACACACACACACACACACACACACACACACACACACACACACACACACACACACACACACAACACACACACACACACACACACACACACACACACACACACACACACACACATAAATAAGAATGAAAACATTGCCACCACTTATAATAGGCACTTATACCAATGTCTCCTAAAGTACGACTGGTAGCATACTGCGCTATAACTTGGGTTGGACAGCAGCATTATAAAATTGAATGATTTGAGTCATTCAAGCGACCGATAAATCGATACATAAGGTTCCTCAATAAATCTTGTAAGGTGTTAACTCCTGCATTCACAAATAGCTCACTTGCACTGCTCCACCTGGGTTTTTTTTAAGTAAGATCCTAAAACAATCATTCCCTGCGTTCCAAATCACATACTTTTTCTTTTTACTACACTACATACTAAAGTACAGAAGAGTTTTAGGGCCACAGGAGAGAAAAAAAATCAGAT